>CM060308.1:12742675-12750175 GCA_030674185.1 Monoplex corrugatus | reverse complement strand
CACGCACATGATGTGATTGAAGTGTAAATGAATTTCAGTACACGGCACTCATGTTGATCTAGCCACAACCAGACCAAGTCTTTTTCGTTACTTTTATTATCATTCATTTTCTATTCGTAAAATTTGAAACTGAACATTTCATGACATGACATTTGAAAAAAAAACATGCAGGATGGAACGCAAAATCAGTGGAAGAAATACAGACGCTGATAAACATGTGAAGACAATGTTAATCAGCTTAGAAACAAAACAAAATGAGAAATAAGTATCAAACAAAAACAAAAATACCCACTCACACAGAAAAATAAAACAAAACAAAAAACCACCACCAACAACAAAAAACTTTTAAAAACTTCTAAACTTCTGAAACAAAAATAGATGTAACCCACAATAAACAGGGATTAAACACAGTTATATCTACTTCAGCTCTTAGTTCAATCATCTATGTCTCATTTTCAATGATAATGATAATGCTTCAGGTATTATAGAGGCTTTGGACTTTTCCTCGTTTTTTTCATAAGCAAACTTGATTGGAGGCCATTGAACTATTTAGAGGTTTGATTGGCGCTGGGTTTGAGAACTCGCTTTCCAATCTACTTGCTTGTTTGCATGGGTGTGGACTGACTGACTGACTGATCGATTGACTGACTAACTGATCGATTGACTGACTGACTGACTGATCGATTGATTGACTGACTAATTGATTGATTGACTGATTGATTGGTCCACTTTTAAGTCAGCACCCACCTCAGGTGATATGGCCGACGGGGATAACCATCCCAGGGAAGTGGGGGAAGGGGGACTTATCTAATCCTATACTGACACCACCAGAACAACAATGATGTTAAGACGGGACAATGAGAAGGCCAGTTTTAATGTAGCGCACCCCGGGATTCGAACCCACAACCATCAGCATGTGAATCCGACGCTCAAACCAACTGAGCTACTGGGGCCCACTGGGTGCCAGTCACGCCTGTGGAACTTTATATATGTGCATGTGACCTCCAGTCTACCTTGCTGTGGATGGGTAGGTCTACCTGAGTTTCTTCAAAATCAGGGAAAGGTACACTTCAAGCATCGAGGGATAGGAAATGAATACCACCCAAAATACTGTTGGCACCTAGGAAAACACCTCACTACCCCGCAACCTAAACTTTCTGGGACAACCTTTTTTTTTTTTAAAGCAACCTAACAAGAAACACCACGAGGGTGTGGATGGTACCCAGAGCACCAATGCCTCGCCACTCTCGGGACACTCACTTCCCAAGCTCCCGACGCCAATCGACAGTCATTTCTTCAAGCAAAAAAAAAAAAAAAAAAAAAAAAGAAATCATCGTCATCATCATCATCATCATCATCATCATCATCATCATCAGGTGTCTTGCCGCATGGCGTTGGCGATCATGGACTTCCATCTGTCTCTATCTCTTGTTGCCCCAAGCATCTCCTCCACCCTCCTCGTCTTCAGCCACTCCGGAAGTCCGTCCAGCATTTTCTCCCTGGGTCTACCTGGTGGTGCTCAATAATAATAATGAAATAAAAAAAAAATGGGGGGGGGGGGGGTGCGCTGTCCATGCGTTGCATAACCCATTCGGACCCAGTCATCAGTTACCTTGTTTACAAACCGAATGGCAAGGTGGGGAGATGACAAACCCGGGACACAGCCACACAACGCGCACCGACCAGGTCCAGCCCAGCCTCTGGACAAAGACAGAATGAAAGACCACTCTCTCGCCCCACTCTGGTCTTCATCTCTCTTTCGGCAGCCCTCCTGGCACTTAGGAAAACACCTCACTAACCCGCAACTTAAACTTTATGGGACTTTTTTTTTTTTTTGTTTTTTTTGCTAACCAACTTGAACCATATCACGTGGGATCAGGTTCCGCAGGCGGTGTGTAGCCGCGTGTCATCCAACTCCCTCAAGTTTGGCCACCGACGCTGAATTGTAATGGATAATCCTTATTCATGGCTGTTGCAAATGGAGACTAAATCTTGCACTGTCAATGCTTTGCCCCGGGAATCAGGTATTCATGAGCTTCCCCTTGTTCTTCTCTGCTATTGATTATCTGTCACTGGCACCTTGGCCAACACACATAACCCCAGGAGGTCCACCGTTATTGACAAGGAGTTTCATAGAAACAAGGGGGGTGGGGGTGGGGGTGGTTTCACATCGTGCGAGCATTCTCGCGCGTGCATACATACACATGCGTGTGCAAGCGGTTGTGTAAACAAACTGACACTAATGTATGCAAACGCAAATGAAAAAGCCTGAAAAGGACGCGTCACAGCTCCTCGTTTCTGTAAATACGTGTACAAACACACACACACACACACACACACACACACACACACACACAGAGGCAATATAGCCTAGACAGACAATTACAGATACACGTGCATTAGTGACGAAAAACCACAGATACACGCGCACAGACACCGCCTCTCCTCAAATAAATCCAAATCAGAGGGGGGGGGGGGGGGGGGGGGGGGGGGGGGGCACAGAAAAGGAAAAAAAAAAAGAGGTAAAAAGACAAAAAACGAAAAGAAAATATACATCATCAATAGTGAAAAAAAATCCCCGTTAGCAACAGGGAAAAGAAAATGTATGTAATCAATAGAAAATGCAGGCCAGCAACAGAGAAAAGAGAAGGTACGTCATCAATAGAAAAAAAAAAAGAAGAAAGAAAATGTACGTCAGCAACAGAGAAAAAACAAATGTACGTCATCAGTAGAAAAAAGAAAATGTACGTCAGCAAACAGAGAAAAGAAAATGTACGTCAGCAACAGAGAAAAAACAATGTACGTCATCAGTAGAAAAAAGAAAATGTACGTCAGCAAACAGAGAAAAGAAAATGTACGTCAGCAACAGAGAAAAAAAATGTACGTCAGCAACAGAGAAAAGAAAATGTACGTCAGCAACAGAGAAAAGAAAATGTACGTCAGCAACAGACAAAAAAAAAATGTACGTCAGCAACAGAGAAAAGAAAATGTACGTCAGCAACAGACAAAAGAAATGTACGTCAGCAAACAGAGAAAAGAAAATGTACGTCAGCAACAGACAAAAAAAATGTACGTCAGCAACAGAGAAAAGAAAATGTACGTCAGCAACAGACAAAAGAAAATGTACGTCAGCAACAACAACAAAAAAATGTACGTCAGCAACAGAGAAAAGAAAATGTACGTCAGCAACAGAGAAAAGAAAATGTACGTCAGCAACAGACTAAAGAAAATGTACGTCAGCAACAGACAAAAAAAAATGTACGTCAGCAACAACAACAAAAAAATGTACGTCAGCAACAGACAAAAGAAAATGTACGTCAGCAACAGACAAAAAAAAATGTACGTCAGCAACAGAGAAAAGAAAATGTACGTCAGCAACAGACAAAAGAAAATGTAAGTCAGCAACAGACCAAAAAAAAAATGTACGTCAGCAACAGACAAAAAAAAAATGTACGTCAGCAACAGAGAAAAAAATGTACGTCAGCAACAGAGAAAAAAAAATGTACGTCAGCAACAGAGAAAAGAAAATGTACGTCACAACAGAGAAAAGAAAATGTACGTCAGCAACAGAGAAAAAAAATGTACGTCAGCAACAGACAAAAAAAAATGTACGTCAGCAACAGAGAAAAAAAATGTACGTCAGCAACAGAGAAAAAAAAATGTACGTCAGCAACAGAGAAAAAAAATGTACGTCAGCAACAGACAAAAAAAATGTACGTCAGCAACAGAGAAAAGAAAATGTACGCCATCAACAGGAACAGGAAAAGAAAAAATGTACGTCATCAACTAAAAAAACAAAAAATGTACGTCATCAACTAAAAAAACAAAAAATGTACGTCATCAATCAGAAACCACATTCAGTCAGAACATCAGTAAAGAATTTTTTTTTAAATTTACAATTATATTCACAGCAGACCAAATATATAAGCATCATGAACGCGAGAGGGGAGGGGAGGTGGGAGTGACGAACACGCCTGTTTACTGCTTATTGCAACGTTCATTTGGGGATCTTCTCGTGTTACAGGGTACCCGTTTGTACAGATCTGCTTTAAGCGTTACATGAGTCAATGGTTCTGTAAACAAAACCAAACCAAAATAAAACAAAAAAATAAAAAAAATGATTAAAAAAAAAAAAAAAAAGAATTATTATTTCTACTGACATTTCACAACTAAGGCAGAAGCAGCAGCCAGCAAAGTGCAGTGTTGAATGCTAGAAGCTGTGTACGGTGCCACGAGTTATGTCCCCCCTCCAGTATCGTTGATCATGTATGTTGTCTTTGATTATTGGGTTACGGATAGATTTTATCAGACAATAAGTTAAGAATATGAAGTACAATAATGGGATGACCCATGTTGTGTCTGTGTTACTAAACCTGTATCCCCCTCATTATTGAATTGGCTATTGATTGGTTTGACTGTATCTAGTCCGGCGACCCCGTCCTCTTGTCTACCCTTCTGTTGTGAAATGATATGATCCCATGCTAAGATATGGTAAAGCAATTTGGACAATCTCGGTGCGAATGCAGGCTGCACAATCCTACTAGACATGGTGGAAAATGAATGAGCTCAGTCCCCAGATGCTCATAAAGTGGAGTTGACATCCCCAGCCACTATGACACTTGGAGATGGAGTTGTGACGACACATGATGCCCCATGACACTTGGTGAGAGGTGCAGGTTGCACACCAACGCACCCCCTCCCTCCCCTGCCATATTTCAGTCAACACACTTACAGCCATATCAACCCCAAAACAGGCATATCAACACACTTACAGCCTTATCAATACATTTACTCCTTTATCATACTTTACACCCTTATCGATACACTTTAAAGCCATATCAATACACTTACAGCCTTATCAATATATTTACTCCTTTATACATACCTTTACACCCTTATCGATACACTTAAAGCCATATCAATACACTTACAGCCTTATCAATTACATTTTACTCCTTTATCTATACTTTACACCTTTGTCAGTACACTTACAGCCAATACTTAAGCTATCAAAATTACCCTTATCATACCTTTAACCTTATCAATACACTTACACCCTTATCAATCAATTACCATTATACATTACAGCCTATATCACTAATATCACTTACAGCCTTATCAATACCTTCACACCTTATCAATACACTTACAGCCAACCATAATTCACAGTACTACTTACAGCCATATACAAGTCATATCCCCCATATACTTACACCTTATCAATACCTTCGCATCCTTCATACTACAGTACACTTTACAACCTTAGTCAGTACACTTACAGCCATATCAAAATACTTACACTCATATAATACATTTACAATGATAACAACACACACCCATATGAACACAGTCATATCAACACACTACACTGATATCAACAAACTTGCAGCCATGTAAACACACTTACATCCATATCAACACACACTCATATCAACACACCTCACATCATCATCATCAGGTGCCCTGCCCATGGCGTTGACGATCATGGACTTCCATCTTCTCTATCTCTCGTTGCCCCTAGCATCTCCCCTACCCTCCTCGTCCCCAGTCCACTCTGCAAGTCCGTCCAGCATTTTCTCCCTGGGTCTACCCGGTGCTCTCTTTCCCTCCAGCTTTCCCGTTGTGACCAGGTGCTCCAAATTCCCCTTCCTCATAAAATGGCCTATAAATGTTGCCTGTCTTTTCCTAATCTTCCTTATGAGTGATCTACTTGTGTCTGCCTCCATCAAGACTGTCTCGTTTGTTTTCTTTGCTGTCCATGGAACTCTCAACATTCTTCTGAGAAACCACATCTCGGCTGCCTCAATCTTGTTCTGGCTTTGTTTGTTGACTGTCCACGCCTCGCATCCGTACAGCAGTATTGGTTCTATATAACATTCAAGAACTCTCTTCCTGATGTTAATTGACACCTACACTCATCAATACACTTACAGCCAAACGATAATTAGGGTCAATAATATTTAACAGTCATGCATGATACCCGTTAACATACAAAAGAACAGATAATGGGCTCGCAGAGGCTGAAAAATCCAATGAAGCTGTACCCACGCAACAATACAACGGGGGAGAAAATGAATGAGAAACGAACGACTAAAGAAAACAAAAATCAAATGGCAGCTGAGACCAGAGAGAGGCTAAAAGGTTGACTGGCTTGAAGCCCTACCCACGCAACAATAGAAAAAAAGGAGAGAAAGAGAAAACGAAAGAGAACAGACAATGGAAAGAATGGGAGCTTGAGAATGGGAAAGGTTAAAAAATTAAACGAAGCTGTACCCAAGCCACAATACAATGGGCACAATGAAAGGAGGCATAAAAGAGTTAAAATAAAAGAGTAAAGAGAAGTCGGAAAAGGACGTGTGACCGTAAGTCTTGACGGAGGGTTACACCTAAAAAAAAAGCTGAGGTTGAGGTGGAAGGGGGGGGGGGTGAGGAGGATAAGAGGGGTGGGTGGGTGTGAGGGTGGGAAGTAAAAGGTTTCTGTCAGACTGCACAGAAACAGAGAGAGTGGGGAAAGGGGAGGTCACTGTAATCATAGAGAGAGAGAGAGAGAGAGAGGTGAGAGAGTGAGAGAGAGAGACAGACAGACAGAAAGAGAGAGAGAGAGAGTGAGAAGAAAGAGAGAGTGAGATAGAAGAGACAGAATGAGAGTGAGACAGAAGAGAGAGAGAGACAGAAGAGAGTAGAGACAGAAAAAGAGAGACAGAAGAGTGAGAGAGAGAGACAGACAGAAAGAAAGAGAGAGTGAAAGACAGAAAGAGAGACAGACAGAGAGTGAGAGAGAAAGAGAGAGATAGAGACGAAAGAGACAGACAAAAGAGAGAGAGAGAGAGTGAGAGACAGAAAGAGCAGACAGAGAGAAAGGAGAGACAGAAAGAGAAAGAGAGAGAGAAAACAGAAGAGAAGAGAGAGAGAAGAGAGAGAGAGAAAGAAAAGAGAAAGAGAAGACAGAGACAGAGAGAGAAGGAAGAAATCAATCTTTATCATGGAAGAAGCTGAAAATAAGTGGACTTACATACTGATTGTGGAAAATCTTTTTCATGGAGTCCTGACAGAAGATAAAAAACGAACATGACTATAGAAACAAAAGGAGCAGCAAAGACAGAGACAGAGAGAGAGAGAGAATGGAGAGGACGGAGAAGAGGAGAGAGAGAGAGAGAGAAAGACAGAAACAGAGAAGAGAGAGAAAGAAGAGAGAGAGAGAGAGAGAGAGAAAGAGAGAAGAGAGAGAGAGAGAGAGAGAAGAAGAAGAGAGAAGGACGAGACAATGCAAAGTCTCACAGACAGAGAGAGAGAGAGAGTCACAGAGAGACAGGGAGGAGAAGGAAGAGAGAGAGAGAGAGAGAGAGAGAGTCTCAGAGAGAGACAGAGAAGAGAGTCAGAGAGAGAGAGAGACAGAGACAGAGTCAGAGAGAGAGATCAGAGAGACAGAGACAGGGAAGAGTCTCAAAGAGAGAGAGAGAGAAAGAGCGAGAGACAGACAGAGACAGAGACAAAGACAGA
>CM060308.1:12730175-12737675 GCA_030674185.1 Monoplex corrugatus | reverse complement strand
CTCGCTACGCTCGCTCTTCAATCGCTTGCGGACTGCACCAGCAGATTTCATCAGATGGTCTCAACCACCCCTCAATCACACAAATAAGACTTGCTATGTCAGGTCTACAATCGCCTGTGGACTGTGGCTTGCTGTCTGGAAAAAAGTAATACCTCATTATTTTCCAGCTGGAGAAACCCATTACACGAGATCTCTCTATATGCCATTCTTCCTGCGTCGAAAAGTTGGAGAACTCCATTGAATGGGATACGATAATAATCAGGTTCATAAAGGAAACTCTGGCTGTAAGACTGTCTAGCATGCATGATGTGTTTTTGTTGAAGACTTGTTACTTGCATTACATGTTTTTTTTTTTTATTTCATACTGGCCAGGCCCCTCTTCTCGTAATACCAGTCTAACTGATGGCACAGAATTGTTTTAAGCCCAATACAGTATTAGATAAGAATTTTGTTTCAGTAGTGAAACCTGCTAGCCACTGTCCAAAACTTATTAGCAATGAATCGAAACTTGTATTATTCAGATTGATTTTACTCTGATTTTAGATTGATTTTACTCTGATTTTAGATTGATTTTACTCTGATTTTAGATTGATTTTACTCTGATCTTAGATTGATTTTACTCTGATTTTAGATTGATTTTACTCTGATTTTAGATCAGGCTTGACATCCCATGCTGTTAAAAACATTTGATAAAATTCGCAAATGTTTTATGCTCTATAACAGCAATTAAAGGTCAGTATAATATAGTCAATTCTGTTTTAAAACTGAAGAATTTTGTTTTCATTTGCTGCGTCTGTGAAGCAAGCACAAGAGATACAATAATGCATACCGAACCTAAAGACTAAAAAAAAAAAAAAAAATTAAAAAAACCAGTAATAAGACGAATGTTACTAAAAGTTAATAAAAAAAAATCCAACCAACCAAACAAACAAACAAAAAAGAACAACCAAACAAACAAACACAAAAACACGTGATATAACAAATGAAACTAAAATGACCTAACATACAATGACCTAACCTTTTGATTTCTGGCGTTTACCTGGACACAGGTTGGCTACACTGGCCTCAACAAAAACAACCGTTGATTTCTCTACACAGCAACAAGTGTTGATGTGAAAACAATTGGCACGTATACTATGTAATTATTGAGCAGACGCTGAGAAATGAAATCATGCAGTACATAATTCTGCACATGTAGTAATCGTCAGGGAACAAACAGAGCAACTTGTCTAGAGATAGCATTGGTGACCAGCTGGTGTTGTCATCAAATCATAGTTCACAAACTACACTGCAGAAAGTGAAGGCTAGAGGATACATTCGCTGGGTTCACACACATATTCAGCTTTCATAGCTGGCCTGTGAGCTCAGTTGGTTAATCCTTTGACTCCCACACCCTGTCCACCAGCACCCTGCATTGTCAACCATGCTAGCAAAGCAAAAACTTAATCCTTTGACTCTTCACCCTATCCACCAGCATCCTGTATGGTCAGCCATGCTAGCAAAGCAAAAACTTAATCCTTTGACTCCCTCACCCTATCTACCAGCATCCTGCATTGTCAACCATGCTAGCAAAGCAAAAACTTAACCTTTGACTCCCTCACCCTATCTACCAGCATCCTGCATTGTCAACCATGCTAGCAAAGCAAAAACTTAACCCTATGACTCCCACACCCTATCCACCAGCATCCTGCATTGTCAACCATGCTAGCAAAGCAAAAACTTAACCTATGACTCCACACCCTATCCACAGCATCCTGCATTGTCAACCATGCTAGCAAAGCAAAACTTAACCCTATGACTCCTCATCTATCCACCAGCCTCCTGTAGGGAGTCAAAGGTTAAGTTTTTGCAGTTGGTGGATAGGGTGCAGGAGTAAAAGGGTTAAAACGCCATGCTGATATTGCATGGATTGTGAGTTCGACCTTAAGGCAGGCCCCAGTTGTAGCAGGCTGGCTGATGTGGATATGTATTCCACATCTGACCTGACGTTTTCTCTCTCAATCCATAACATGACAACCGACCTGTTTGTTGATCATCTTAACACTTCAACCATCCTGGCGTCAGCTCAGTGTTTCATGGATTCCTTCCCCCTCCCTCCCACTCCAAGGTCTTACCAGCGTATTGGGTTTTCCGCTGGATCAAAAACTGCCAGATCAACGATGACATATTTGGGTGGAACACATAAGGAATCGGCCGAGCGAGATAAATCCCTTTTGAACAAATTGTAAATCTAATTTTCTGGGACACTGGTTTTTTTTAAATTTTATCCTGCCATCTACCTGTTTCTCCTCCCTCCACCTTCTTCCACACCATCAGATCTGACACACGTCTCACCCTGTACGTAACATCAACTATCTTTCATGACAAAGAACATAAAACTAATTAAAAGAATATGTACATATACCAGCATCAATCAACCAAACAACCATCCAATCATACAATCAACCAGTTCAAAAATGGGAGATAAAAGAACATAAGCATACAAGCTTTTTTTTTTTTTTATAAATACAAATAATAAACCCCATACTAACAAGCTCTGTGACAAAACTCGTACTCATTCAGTTTGAGTTTCGGTTTCTCACTCACTCACAAAGACATTATCACACCATGACACGGTAAATAGACAGGCAAATTTCTCATATATCTCAACAACACCCCACCCCTTGGCAGAAGCGCTATGTCTTCTGTCCTCATCAATAGCATTGCTTAACATCTCTTATATATGCAGCCACAATAAACAAAATACACACTTCTTGCATTCTCTTACTTCAGGCAAAAATTGTTTTAACTTCTAAACCGATGCTCATGCGCTTCTTGCATTCTTTCATTTCAAGCAAACCACATGCAGTCACGTCAAATCGGTTTTATCATTTGCCTTGTACACATTTTTAATCAGAGTCAGGTTGATTTAACGTTCACTTTAAACCAGATTTTATTTACAGATTTAACTTCTTCGATGAAGCTGAAGAATTTCTAACCAGAGAGGATTTCGATATTATTTTACCAGGTTGTATATCCCCTCCCCTCTCTCGACCCCCTTTTAAAAAAAACAAAGAAACAAAGAAAGCAAATCTCTCTCTCTCTCTCTCTCTCTCACACACACACACACACACACTCACTCACTCAAAGCTCCTACCCCACCATTCTTTTCTACACAGGCAGACTGCCCAAATCAGTAAGTCAGTTTCTTTCTCTTTCTTGGTCACTAGCTGTCTTCTGCCAGGTTGCGGGTTCCCTGTGGCTACCTATTATGTCTGCATTACGGAGGGGAAAACCTGTGAAGAAGGAACCATGTTCGCCATTCACACAGACATTATGAGGATGACAGAGAGGTTTACTTTCTAGTTTGACAACAACAAAAAATCGACCAACAGAAGTCCACATAGATGTCCTCGTCCATAAATATACTTCAGCTCTGAAATGGTGTAAGCTTTCCGTAATGTAATGTAATGTAATGTAGTGTAGTGTAGTGTAGTGTAGTGTAGTGTAGTGTGGTGTAGTGTAGTGTAGTGTAGTGTAGTGTGGTGTGGTGTAGTGTAGTGTAGTGTAGTGTAGTGTGGTGTAGTGTAGTGTAGTGTAGTGTAGTGTAGTGTAGTGTGGTGTAGTGTAGTGTAGTGTAGTGTAATGTAGTGTAGTGTAGTGTAGTGTAGTTGTAATGGTAGTGGTGGTGTAGTGTAGTATAGTGTAGTGTAGTGTAGTGTAGTGGTAGTGGTGGTGTAGTGTAGTGTAGTGTAGTGTAGTGGTAGTGGTGGTGTAGTGTAGTATAGTATAGTGTAGTTGTAGTTGTAGTGGTAGTGGTGGTGGTGTAGTGTAGTGTAGTGGTAGTGGTGGTGTAGTGTAGTGTAGCGTAGTATAGTATAGTATAGTA
The DNA here is from genome assembly GCA_030674185.1 of Monoplex corrugatus. Taxonomy (NCBI): domain Eukaryota; kingdom Metazoa; phylum Mollusca; class Gastropoda; order Littorinimorpha; family Ranellidae; genus Monoplex; species Monoplex corrugatus. The sequence goes on along the minus strand of CM060308.1, from coordinate 12,733,807 downwards.
TAGTATAGTATAGTATAGTATAGTATAGTATAGTATAGTATTAGTATAGTATAGTATAGTATAGTATAGTATAGTATAGTATAGTATAGTATAGTATAGTATAGTATAGTGTAGTTGTAGTTGTAGTGGTAGTGGTGGTGGTGTAGTGTAGTGTAGTGTAGTTGTAGTGTAGTGTAATGTAGTGTAGTGTAAAGTAGTGTAGTGTAGTGTAGTTGTAGTGTAGTGTAGCGTAGCATAGTGTAGTGTAGTTGTAGTGTAGTGTAAAGTAGTGTAGCGTCGTGTAGTGTAGCGTAGTGTAGTGTAGCGTAGTGTAGTGCAGTATAGTGTAGTGTAATGTAGTGTAGCGTAGCGTAGTGTAGCGTAGTGTAGTGTAGTGTAGTGCAGTATAGTGTAATGTAGCGTAGTGCAGTATAGTGTAGTGTAGTGTAGTGCAGTATAGTGTAGTGTAGTGCAGTATAGTGTAGCGTAGTGTAGTGTAGTATAGTGTAGTGTAGTGTAGTGCAGTATAGTGTAGCGTAGCGTAGTGTAGTGCAGTATAGTGTAGTGTAGTGTAGTGCAGTATAGTGTAGTGCAGTATAGTGTAGCGTAGTGTAGTGTAGTATAGTGTAGTGTAGTATAGTGTAGCGTAGTGTAGTGTAGTATAGTGCAGTATAGTGTAGCGTAGCGTAGTGTAGTGTAGTGTAGTGCAGTATAGTGTAGCGTAGTGTAGCGTAGCGTAGTGTAGCGTAGTGTAGTGTAGCGTAGTGTAGCGTAGTGTAGTGTAGTGTAGTGTAGTGTAGCGTAGCGTAGTGTAGTGTAGTGTAGTGTAGAGTAGCTAAGTTCTTTTTCGTCAGTGTTCCGTATGTCCCCTCCCCTTGTGCAGACAGGTTGATCTGTTGATAAGAGTTGGACTCAAGATCTCATTACTTGAGTTCAATCCTAGCCTGAAACATATACACTGGCCTATTTATTGCTCGTTTTATTGATACTCTTTATCATACTGATGGTGTCAACTTAGTGTTTCGTTTGTATCGTTCTTCCTCATACCTCCCAATTTCACGACCTTGCCAGCTCATAAGGTCTTTGCGCAGGCTCAAGGAATCTGCTTGATGATTACTGGCAGGTTTGAGTTTAGCGTATATGGAATTGCACGACTGCAATGAGTGCCTTTTCAGTAACCTCCAAACGCCTCCCTTTTCCATAAAGATTTTGCCTGTGTTCAAACAACTCAAGGCTTTTACGAGTGTCATATCATCTTTTGTTCCTTCCACATCACATGAACACACACACGTTCAAGTATTTCGGCCTAACACTTTATAACATCGCCACAGACAACTCTGTTACAATTTCTCAGACAACTCTGTTGTTACAGATTCACACATAACTCTATTATAGCATCATACTTATTAACTCTGTTACAGCTGAGTTCACACTTAACTCACGGTTTCAGACCGAACTTTTACGGCTTCATACTCTGTTACAGTTTTCACACTTAACCCTTTCGCTCCTTCATCCTGCCCGCTAGTTTCCTGCAGAAAGTTGGTGGACAGGGTGTGGAATCAAAAGGGTTAACACTTACACTTTTCACACTAAACTCTCGCTGCAATTTCACACTTTAACCCTGCTACAGAAGTCTGTAACAGACTCACGGTTATGTCTCTAATCAACAGCCTCACACTTAATCTATAACGGAAACACATTTCACTCGCAGTCCAAGCCTGACAGCAAGCATCCATACAACACGTTATCAAGTCTTCCATCAACTATAGGCCGAGGTCAGAGAATGAACTCGCTGCCCTCATAATGAACAGTTTCTGTGGTCCCTTGGGGGACCTGACCGCTGTCCCTCAGCTAACGCTGGACATACAGGAGTCTCTCTATTCACGTCTCTAGCGCTGTCAGTTACTCATTGGTGTTTAACGCCGCGTGGACGGCACAGATCGTCTGGCAGCAGCGGCTGGCACTGTCGTATAGCGGCACTCCGTTCACACACACTGAGTGGTGGAATCGTTCCTAAAGACACGGAGAGTTCATGAATTCTTGTCTTTGGCATTCCCTTCCACCATAATAAACCTTACAACAGCACTCAGTTCACACACACTGAGAGGTGGAATCGTTCCCAAAGACACGGAGAGTTCGTTCTTGTCTTGGGCATTCCCTTCCACCATAAAACCTTACAACAGCACTCAGTTCACACACATGGAGAGGTGGAATCATTTCTAAAGACACGGAGGGTTCATTATTATCTCTATCTTTCCCTTCCATCCAAAGCCTCTTCGCTACCACGTCTACTTGTTGGTGTTTAACGCCGCGTGGACTCCACAAGAAGCCTCACACAGCGGTTGGCACTGTCAGACGAAAAGAACACAAGACCACCCGAAGACAGAATTTCTGTTTTTCAGTTTCAGTGCCAAAGACTCAACCCATGCGGGGGTCAGTGCAGAGATGTCATCAAAGAACACAGTACGGATTATCTTAGAGTGTCTCGTCATCTTGTGTCTGGTAGTGGGACTACACACAACCCTGTCTTTTCAGAAAGGGCATGGCAGGGGGGGTGTCCACACACGTGGTTAAGGTATCACAGAATGCTGCCTGTCGCACGGATGGTGCCTGTCAAAGAACGCAGGAACCTGTCACTCACGATGGTTTGATCAACAGTGTCGTCTGACTGTTGCCAGAAGGGGGACCCACGCCGTTTTTCAAATGTACCAGTGTCCTACCTGCACACAGACATCATCATTACTTTACTATCAATATCATTATCGAATGAATGGGAGCACAAAGAAGTGGGGAAGGATGCGAAGAAGTGCGACGAAAGAATGAAAGGGACAGATCATCATCATCATCATCAGGTGCCTTGCCGCATGCGTTGGCGATTATGGACTTCCATCTGTCTCTATCTCTTGTTGCCTCAAGCATCTCTTCTACCCTCCCCGCCCCCCAGCCACCCTGCAATCCGTCCAGTATTTCTCCTTGGGTCTACCGGTGCTCTCTCTCCCTCCAGCTTTCCCGCTGTGACCAGTGTTCTAATCCCCTATCCTCATAAAATGGCCTACAAATGTTGCCGTCTTTTCCTAATCTTCCTTATGAATGATCTACTTGTGTCTGCCTCCATCAAGACTGTCTCGTTTGTTTTCTTTGCTGTCCATGGAACTCTTAACATTTTCTTAGAAACCACATCTCGGTTGCTTAAATCTTGTTCTGGCTTTGCTTGTTGACTGTCCACGCCTCACAACTGTACAACAGTATTGGTTCTATATAACATCCAAGAACTCTCCTCCTGATGTCAACCGATAGGCATCTGTTGGCAAGAATGTTTGTCATCTTCTTGAATGCTGTTCCGGCCTGGCCGACTCTGCTGGCTATTTCTGATGTGCATCTGCTGTCTGATGAAAGGGACAGATAGTTGTGTGGAAACTGCTGAACAGGAAAGGAAAGACAGAAATTCAAAGCGATTAAAAAAAAAAAACCACACGGTGAAATCGTCCATCACAGAAAACAAAGAGACAAAGAGTAAGAGAGAGAAAGAGAGAGGTAGAGAGAAAGACAGACAGACAGTTAGAGACAGAGACAGAGACACAGAGACAAAGAAGAGAGGACATGCCATTCCACAGAGTGTAAACAATACTGTATGACTGATGTTTTGAAATATG
>CM060308.1:12725175-12727675 GCA_030674185.1 Monoplex corrugatus | reverse complement strand
GATTTTGTTGTGCTTGGTAATGACTATGGTTTAATTTTTTATTTTTGTTGTTGCTTGGCATGAATGTGGATGACTCGATTCTTTTTTTTTCCTCTCTTTGTTTGGTGATGAATGTGGTTGAATCCTTTTTTAGCATGGTTGACAATACATGATGGTGGAGGACAGGGTACAGGAGTCAAAGGGTTAACCTACGGAAGCTGTCTTGTGTGGATTAACCCTTTGACTCCCGCACCCTGTCCACCAGCTTCCCGCAATGTCAACCACGCTAGCAAAGCAAAAAACAACCCTTCCTACAGAAGGCTGACGGGTAGGGTGAGGAAGTCAAAGGGTTAAGTTTCTGCGGTTGGTTGATAGGGTGGGGGGAGTCAAAGGGTTAACATTTTAAACAAAAAAGCCCACAAAAAACAAACAAACAAAAAAGAAACAACAACAAAAGAGACAGAAAAAGACAAAGACAACATATTTGCATGTCGAGTGTTTACTTTTCCCTGGCAGACCGCTTATGTCCCACTGTCCCTGCGTCAACCCATACATACACCTATCCTGATCAGGGAGAGAGGCCTCAGAGAGTGGACAGGCAGCAAAACATGCCATGTGTGACATTTGCATAGTGTCACTTCTAATGGATCCCATTCCACTCCTCCCATGCGGATCCGCTGGACGGCTAAAACAAACAACCAAGCAACTGCAATAATCTAATCGAAATTAGTGTATGAAAAGGGCTTTCTATTCCCTCCAGATCTTTTTGTTTTGTTTTTTTCTTCTCTCCCAATACTAAGCACACACGACATTTCAATGGTGCCATCCTTGCGTGAACGTCGCGCATACATAACACGATCTTGACACTCATAATCCTCCCTTTCCCTCCATCCTTCCCACCCTCTCCTGTCGCTGTCACTTTTTTAAGAGAAGAGAATTATTCAGATCGAACCATGGCCTCTCTCTCTCTCTTCTTCTCTCTCTCTCTCTCTCTCTCTCCCCTTCACATTCTCGAACACATTTTAGTAATCTTTCTATCCAAATCTCTTCCATGTTTGATGATGATGATCATGATGATCATGACGACGACGACGATAATAATAACAATAATAGTAACAATATAATAATAATAATAGTAGTAGTAGTAGTAACAATAATAATAATAATAATAAGAAGAAGAAGAAGAAGAAGAAGATGAAGAATGATAACAATAATAATAATGATAATGAATATCATACAATGAATAGTCTACTTGTCTTGCGCAAACAGTCGATGTAAAAGTATGCTGGTTGCATCTTACTAGATTAACATAATAAAAGAAAAGAAGGGGGGGGGGGGGGTTCTGGGCATACAATGATGATGATAAAAATAGTAACTATAATAATAATAATGACAATAATAATAATAATAATAATAATGATAATAAAAATAATATAATAACAATAATAATAATAATAATAACAACAATAATAATAATAATAATGTACATTTATGGTGCGATTAACAGTGCTGTAGGCGCTTACAATTCTACAATACAAAAAGAAATGAATATATACATACGTAACACACATTCACTAATTTTACCCATTAACATCATGCACACATTCTCAATAACATCCATATACAAGACATTACAAGAATGCACTAAGCAGGAAGGGATAGGGGTCAGTATAACATATTTAATTTAAACAGAAGGACTCATGAAAAAGGTGAGCCGTAAGTTGGATTTTCAAAGAGGAAAGGTTAGGCAAATCTATCAGAACAAATGGGAATTTATTCCATAGAAAAAGTCGAAAACGGACAAAAGATGGGAAAGCGTGAGTCTGGCGTCTGTATCCAGGGACCCTGAACAGCCGAGTATCAGAAGAAGAGCGAACAGAACGAAGAGGAGAACAGACGTGAGCAGTTTAGAGTTTTAAGCAAGTGCAGAACCAGAGACAACACTGTAATACATACAAGCAACCTTGTATCTAATACGCTCTTAAATAGGAAGCCAGTGGAGTGTGCTAAGTAGGGATGTTGAACTCTTACAACGAGAAGCTTTAAAGACGAGTCTTGCAGCAAAATTCTGAACTTCTGCAGAGGTTATTGGTTGCCAGAGTTTGGCTGCAGAATCAGTGAGAAGATGGCGAATGTATATACATATGTGTATATATATATATAAACACCAGGAACCAGAAAAACATGAACACAGAATCAGAACGCGTCTCTAATACAACCAGACAAGACAGGCACACATTTTCGGCCAACTGGCCTTTGTCAAGCGTAAACGTAAGATCACAAACGAACAACAAACAAATACAAAAATTATGAGAAAATAGCAAAAACTTCCCTGCTGCTTCGTCCAGTGGGTGAAAAGGACTAAAATGAAAAATTACCAGATATTCCACGTCATGGAATAACAGAATTGAAAAAAAAATGTTATGAAGCGAAATGCATGAAAATAAGACTTCTGCAATATAGTTCAACAGCTTACACGAAGGGGTTTCAGTAATATTTAGTTTTTACCGATACTGGCATG
>CM060308.1:12705175-12720175 GCA_030674185.1 Monoplex corrugatus | reverse complement strand
AAATTCTGAGAGAGAGAGAGAGAGAGGAAGAGAGGAGAGAAGAGAGAGACAGACAGACAGACAGAGACAGAGAGAAAGAGAGAGAGAGAGAGAGAGAAGACAGACAGACAGAGAGACAGATAGACAGACGGATAGACAAAGAGTTCAGACTTCGGACTTCAGAATACTTTATTACTCAAGGATAGTAGACAGTGGTAGGGGGAAGGGGGAGGAGAACAAAGGGAAAGAAAGAGAGAGAGACACACACACACACACAGACTGACAGACGACCGACAGACAGACAGACAGACAGACAGACAGACAGTTCAGACTTCGGAGTTTAGAATACTTTATTAGTTAAGGATAGTAGATAGTAGTAGGGGGAAGGGGGAGGAGAGAACAGAGAGAGAAAGAGAGAGAGAGAGAGAGAGAGAGAGAGAGAGAGCGACAGACAGATACAGATAGACAGAGAGAGAGAGAAAGAGAAAGAAAGAGAGAGCGAGAGAGAGACAGACAGACAGACAGCGACAAAGAGACAGACAGAAAGATAGAGAGTTCAGACTTCAGAATACTTTATTACTCAACGATAGTTGATAGCAGGGGTGGGGGGGAGGGGGAGGATAACAGAGACACACGCACAAACACACACACACACACACACACACACACACAGACATGACCACGCACACAGAGAATGACAGGGGAAGAGAGAGAGAGAGAGACAGACAGAGAGAAAGAGAGAGACAGAGAAAGAGACAGACAGACAGACTGACTGACACAGACAGACAGACTGACTGACTGACACACAGACACGACACACAGACAGACAGAAAACTAAGACAGGGTTGTGCAGTGTATGAAGATAAATATGACATGGGTTGTGTGAGCTCAGTGCATGACGTGTGGTGTTGAAAGAGCCAGGATGGCAGGCGGTAGTTAGATGAACGCCTGTCTCGGGCTGTCAATCACTTCATACCCGGCTACATAGGGCCCAGGCCAGATGACAACCTCACTATACATGTACACACACACAGTCACACAATCGGGCACCAAGTGCAACTTCTGTCTTGACAAGAAGCTCCTTTAGAATGTTTGTGAAGTGTCCAATTTGTTGTTGGATGATACAAAGTGTCATACGCAAGTGCACTGACACTGCTAGAAATATTGCGTCCCTCTACCCCTCTCTTTTTTTCTTTTTTTTTCGTGGTTTTTGTGTCACTTACTTCCATGCTAGGCCACTCATTTTGGTTCTTCCATAATTTGCTTTACCTGTACCTCGTTATTTGTGCCAACATTTATGATTGTGGTGGTGATGGTAAAGCCCTCTCTCTCTCTCTGTCTGTCTTTCTGTCTGTCTCTGTCCGTCTCTGTCTGTCTGTCTCTCTCTCTCCACACACGACAAACACACACATACAAACATATATTTATTACTATTTGATTACCACCACCTCCTTTCTCACTCTGACTACAGCAAAATGTTGTTACTCGTTGATTTGCTTATATTGTTGACTGACTGATGTATGGTTTATCTCATTACTGATGTATGGCTTATGTTATTGATTTACTGACGTATGGGTTTTGTTACTGATTTACTGATGTATGGCTTATGTTATTAACTTTACTGATGTATTGGGATTACATCATTATTGATGTATGGCTTTGTTAACTGATGTACGGCTTATGTTATTCACTTACAGACGTATGGCTATATTATTAAATTACTGATGTATGGCTTATGTTATTGATTTACTGATGTATGGCTTATGTTATTGATTTACTGATGTATGGCTAATATTATTGATTTACTGTGTGTGCTTATATCACTGATTTACTGGTGTGTGGCTTATATCACTGATTACTAATGGTGGCTTATATTATTGATTTACGAATGTGTGGCTTATATTATGATTTACTGATGTATGGCTTATATTATTGATTTACTGATGTATGGCTTATATTATTGATTTACTGATGTTGGCTTATATCACTGATTTACTGGTGTGTGGCTTATATCACTGATTTACTGTGTTGGCTTATTCACTGATTTACTGTGTGTGGTTTATATCACTGATTTACTGTGTGTGGCTTTATTTACTGATTTACTGATGTGTGGCTTATATTATTGATTTACTATGTGTGGCTTATATCATGATTTACTAATGTGTGGCTTATATCACTGATTTACTAATGTGTGGCTTATATTTGATTTACGAAATGTGTGGCTAATATTATGATTTACTGATGTATGGCTTATATTATTGATTTACTGATGTGTGCTTATATAATTGATTTACAATGCTGCTTGTATTGATTTACGCTGTATTGTTGGTTTATAGTTATTAATTACGGGTTTTGCTTGGCTAGTTGATTTATGATGTATGCCTTATATTATTCACTTACTGATGTATGGCTTACATTATTAACTTACTGATGTATGACCTACATTATTGATTTACAGATTATATTTTCTTCGACATCTTTGACAAAGACCAGTTGGCCAAAAATTTGCGCCCGTATTGTCTGGTTATAGTAAACACGCGTTCTGACGTCGCGCTTAGTTTGGGTCATTTTCCGTCACACGGTATCAGAGTGTTAGTGCATACAGAAGTGTGGAGACGTCATCTAAGAAAATGAAAACCCCTCCCGTTGATCAGCTCCCACCCCCCATACCCCCCCCCCCCCCACACACACACACAAAATGGGACTTACTTGTGCCGAAGTGAGCAGGCAGAGAACGGTTGAGGTAGGCCCCCGTTCTGTACAGGTGCACGATCTTCTCCATCCTGTTCACCAGCTCTTTCGTGGTCAGCGAACAATTCTCATATGCGCTCACCACCCGGTCGATCAGAGGCCGCAATCCGGGAGGCGCCCCGTGGGCAGGAGGAAGGTGGTGAAGTGTCGCCCGGCGTTGAACATGTTGCGGTATTCGTTGTAGTCTTTACACCGTCCTTCTAGACAGGGTAACCTGTGGACACATCATACACTCACTGTTTGGCGTTTGCTTGGAGCCTGGAGGTTGGAGTGTGGAGTTTGTCCAAGAGGTATTCATTCCACTCTAACAATTCCATATACGCTCTACTCAAATCTGCCAGCAACTATCTGGCAGATTCCCAGTAACTAGCGCAAATCCTAAGTAGGTAAGGTGGGAGAGAGGTATCTATGAAACACTAAGATGGGCAGCCAACAGGCCGTGTTTTTTGTCTTTCTTTTTTCTTTCTTTCTATTTTTTTTCCCATATGAAAATAAGTGATCAGCCCACAAGAAAACCGTGTCCACCCCCCCCCCCACCCCCACGGGAGGTCTGCACCCTCAACCATTGCGTTATAAGCAGGAAGCTCTAACAACTAAGCTAATGGGCCACGTAAAAATGTAGCCCGCGAAAAAAATGATCCAACTCTCTTGTTTTACAAGCATAGTGCTTCATAGCTGTGTTCAGATAATAGTCTGTGGCATTTCTTTCTGTCAAGGTAACATGCGTGCAGATTGAAATGATCATAGTCTGTTAACTGTACACTTTACAGTCTGTTATCCGTACAGCATCGTTATTTGTAACGAAAGTCCGTTATCCAGTGTTGTACGGATAACAGACTGTAGAGTGTACAGTTAACAGACTGTAATGTACAGATAACGACTATAATATACAGATATCAGACTATGATCATTTCAATACGTAATATGATAACCTGTACAGACAATATACCATGGTGTTATATAAACAGACTCTAGGTACAGATAACACAGTGTAATATAACAGACTCTAGCGTACAGATAACAGTAGTGTACATATAACAGACTCTAGCGTACAGATAACACAGTGTACATATAACAGACTCTAGCGTACAGATAACAGCAGTGTACATATAACAGACTCTAGCGTACAGATAACACAGTGTACATATAACAGACTCTAGCGTACAGATAACACAGTGTACATATAACAGACTCTAGCGTACAGATAACAGCAGTGTACATATAACAGACTCTAGCGTACAGATAACACAGTGTACATATAACAGACTCTAGCGTACAGATAACACAGTGTACATATAACAGACTCTAGCGTACAGATAACAGCAGTGTACATATAACAGACTCTAGCGTACAGATAACACAGTGTACATATAACAGACTCTAGCGTACAGATAACACAGTGTACATATAACAGACTCTAGCGTACAGATAACAGCAGTGTACATATAACAGACTCTAGCGTACAGATAACAGCAGTGTACATAAACAGACTCTAGCGTACAGAAACAGCTGTACATAAACAGACTCTAGCGTACAGATAACACAGTGTACATACAGACTCTAGCGTACAGATAACACGTGTACATATAACAGACTCTAGCGTACAGATAACACAGTGTACATAGAACAGACTCTAGCGTACAGATAACAGCAGTGTACATTAACAGACTCTAGCGTACAGATAACACAGTGTACATATAACAGACTCTAGCGTACAGATAACAGCAGTGTACATATAACAGACTCTAGCGTACAGATAACACAGTGTACATATAACAGACTCTAGCGTACAGATAACAGCAGTGTACATATAACAGACTCTAGCGTACAGATAACAGCAGTGTACATAGAACAGACTCTAGCGTACAGATCTAACAGCAGTGTGTACATATAACAGACTCTAGCGTACAGATAACAGCAGTGTACATATAACAGACTCTAGCGTACAGATAACAGCTGTACATATACGATCTGGTACAGATAACACAGGTACATAACAACTTAGCGTACAGATAACAGCAGTGTACATATAACAGACTCTAGCGTACAGATAACACAGTGTACATAGAACAGACTCTAGCGTACAGATAACACAGTGTACATATAACAGACTCTAGCGTACAGATAACAGCAGTGTACATATAACAGATTCTAGCGTACCGAAAACAGACTCTAGTCATTTCAGTCTGTGACACCAAACCAGGAGTGATACGGTGGTGACACCCACGCGTGGCAACCTAAACACAGGTGATATAATACTGTCCACAATTAGTGGCGTGTGTGGCCTAGCGGTTAAGTACTATCGAGGACGTGAGAAACCAAGAGTTTGAATCACAGATCTGATAAAGATTTTTCTCTCCCCCACCCCTTCCCTCTTCCACTAGATTTTGAGTGATGGTCTAGGTGTAAGTCTTTTGGATGAGACGGCTATCCAAGGTCTTGCTTCCCCTGTGTCTAAGACAATCTTACATACTCTCGTCTTCCTTTAAGTCTACCTTGAAGACATACCATTTTGTCCAGCAGTGATTTTCCCTTTCTATGCATCCACTACTCTGTCCCACTCCTCTTCTATTCTCTCCCTCCCAGTTAGCACGCACTATGATCCATTAAGTTTTTCTCATCGTTAGTGAATGAGGAAGGTGCCAGTTTTAACCCTTTGACTCCCGCACCCTGTCCATCAGCATCCTGCATTGCCAATCAAAATCTTAAGCCCTTTGATTCCCTCACCCTATCCACCAGCTTCATGCAGGAAGCTGGTGGATAGGATGAGGGAGTCACAGGGTTAAGTTTTTGGAGTTGGTGGATAAAGTGCAGGAGTCAAAGGGTTAATTTGATTTTTATATCATAATTTAGCGCATTATAAATATCATTATAAAGTTGAGACAAGGAAGAAAAATCAGGATGTACCTGGCAGGATATACCTGGGGTAGCCAATTGGTTTTGACAAACGGCAGAAAACGATCATGAAAAATTAACATAACTCGTTCTAAATTCGGCACCCAATTCGTCTCCCGACGCTTTTTACCTTTTAGTGAAATTGGCAGAGGAGAAGTGCAGGACGCACTGAGAGTCGGAAGAGCAGGCCGGCTCATCAAAGCCGGCGTCATCAACGTCTGATAGCTTGAGGGCCCCATCCACCAACACAAACTGCTGCCGCCGGAAGTCGTTCATCACCAGAGCGCCGCGCGCAGACTGGGACAGGAAGTGGAGAAGTTTGGTCAGGTCGTAGGAGATCTGCACACACATGATGACGACAACAAATGACAATCGGCCTGAAACGTTTTTAAGGTAATAGTGGCAGTTAAAGTCTCGAGATTGATGACCGTGTTATGTTTGTTTCTTGGTCTTTTTTTGTCTATGTGGTTAATTTTCTCTTCTTTTTATTTTTTTTGGGTGGAAATGTGCACACACACACACGTACACTCACACACACACACACACACACCCACACACACACACGTACACTCACACAGACACACACAGACAACATACACACACACACACACACACACACACACACGTACACTCACACAGACACACACAGACACACATACACACACACACGTACACTCACACAGACACACACACACACACGTACACTCACACAGACACACACAGACACACACACATACACACACACACGTACACTCACACAGACAGACAGACAGACAGACAGACACACAAACACACACACATTCTCTCAGTTACTCACATGCACACAAGGCTGGAATAAACAGACAACAAACAATTAAGAACACCCGCTCGCTCTCTCTCTCTCTCTCTCTCACTTCTCTCTCTCTCTCACACACACACACACACACACAACACACACACACACACACAAACATGCGCGCGCGTACACATACACACTATTCTTTTAATTCTAATAAACTTCACGTAAAGAAATTATTTACAGCAAAAATTCGACCACAAGCTAAATATAGTTGCTCACTGTTGTTAACCACACACATGCAGTGTCACAAATAAAGTCTTACGTGCTTTTTCTTAGGATTGACAATTAGGTACACGTGTTAAGTGTGTTTTTTGGCTCAAGGGAAATGAGATATGCGGAAGCAATTTTAGGTAACTTAGGCTCGTTTTTATGTATGTTTTAGTGTCCTCAGTTATGTGGTAAAGTTGTGTTCAGGCATGCTTTTTAAATCCCTCGTGCGATAAATTGGACGGAGAGGTCAACGCCAGGGGCATCTCCTTAGATTATGTACGCGAATGCATTGATATGTGTATTTGATTTTCTGTCCTTTTTATCCTATTAAAGTATTGCGTATGTTTTGAAACGGTTACAGACCTAGCCCTGATGTGGCTCTACGCAGTCGGCTGGGCTTTAAACATAAATAACAGTAATAGTTACAGTGTCACACAGACTTTGTTCCGCATGCAAGACCTCCAAATGTCTCTTTTGTGTCCATTTCCGCCTAAAACGACTTGTTTCTCTGACTATCTATATCAGGCACTGATGTTAACACTTTGCCTCCGCATCCTGTCCACCAGCATCCTGTATCGCCAACAATGCTAGCAAAAGCAAAAACTTAACCCTTTTGATTCCCTCACCCTATCCACCAGCTTCCTGCAGGAAGCTGGTGGATAGGGTGAGGGAGTCAAAGGGTTAAGTTTTTGCAGTTGGTGGATAGGACCCGAGAGTCAAAGGGTTTAAACGTAAGATCTCTGTGAAATCAAGCTTGCACAGGTACAGCAGTTTGCCTCTAGATCTAACTGAATACTTCAAGAAGAGTCAGGATAGACGGTGTTTCTGAAATGGGTCTTCGAGACAGAAGTGAAAAGACTAAAAAGCAGTCTCTGACTTCATCTCTGCACCTGAAGACCATGACAAATCTTAAACAAACACGGGTTACATAAAAGCAAGGGTGCTACTTAGAAAAAAACTGAAAAGGGTCCAGGGACCCACAGTGCCCCGTATAAGGGGGGGGGGGGTCTATGCCCCTCCCACACCCCCCCCCCCCCCCAGACCCTGAAGCTTTTTCAAAAAAAACGGATTTTCCGTTTCTGACTCTTTTGAGAAAACGGATTCCGTCTAGTCGTCAAACGGAAAAAGTTGCACCCATGTAAAAGTGATCAACGATGGTCATGTAATGCGAAGGATGAGACTGTATGCCAGTGACTTTGTCCACATATTTTTTTTTTCATTAATACCAAACTGAGAGAGAGAGAGAGAGAGAGAGAGAGAGAGAGAGAGAGAGAGAGAGAGAGAGAGAGAGAGAGAGAGAATGGAGAGGGAAGTGAGGAAAAAAAATGAAAAGATAAAGAAAACAGAAGAGAAGGAGAAGTAGATGAATAGAAGAAGATGAGAGAGAGAGAGAGAGAGAGAGAGAGAGAGAGAGAGAGAGAGAGAGAGAGAGAGAGAGAGAGAGAGAGAGAGAGAGAAAGAGAGAGAGTAGGCGGAAGAAGGAGAAAAAAAAACAAGAGAAAAGAAAAGAAAATGGAGACCAAAAAGAAGAGCAAGAGAAGAAGAAGAAGACAAAGAAGAAGAAAAGGGAGGAGAAACAATATTGGAGTAAAAAAAAAAAAAAAAAAAGAAGTCTTCGACCAACTCTGTAAACGCAGACATTTTTCAAACGTGCCAAGTCAGTATTCAATCTTCTCTCTCTCTCTCTCCCCCCCCCCCCCCCAACCCTCTCTACTCATCTCCCCACTCTCACCACGCGCAGCACGCAGTATTTATTCTTTGCCAAGCCGCCCACTGTGGGCCCCTGCCCCTCGCGAAAGAAAACAAGGGGGCGGGCACAACTCCACCTGCCCCACGGAGCGTCCCTCCCTCCTCCCCTACTCCCTCCCTCCCCCCCCCCCAGCAAACCCTCCCCCGCTGGGACAAACCCATACCACACACCCGGGTGCCGCAGATCGAATCGTGCGCGTGCAGGGGAAGGATGGAGTACAGGGAAGGGAGAGGCCCCGTCCCAGACTCCCCCTCTCTCCCCCTCACTCTCTCTCCCTTCCCTCCCCTCCCCACCTCCCACACACACACACACACACCAAACCGCTCGCTCTTTACCCGTCGGAAAGCGATCTGTGGAGATGATTTCCATTCCGCAAATGTTTACTCGGGTCTTGTACAAACCCCGCGGATAACTACCCAGAGCACATCTTCCCTCTCCGCTTCTTTGGGGGGCGATGGAGCGGCTCGGGCAGAAATGCAAACTTCCACGTCGGGGCTCTGGAATCTACTGGTTGGTGAGTGAGTGAATGAGTGAGTGAGTGCCGCTCATCCCAGTCTGTGCCTTGGGGAATGGGTGGGGTGGGTATGGGGGTGGGGTGGGTTGGTAAGGAGGTAGGGATGGGGAAGGGAGGTTAAGGATCTATCCCTCCCTGACCCTTGAAGACCTTACATATTTTTCTTTTCTTCCGACAGTGTAGGGTGGGGATGGGAGGCGGTGGGGGGGGGGGGGGAAAGAGATAAGGGAGAGAATTCCTCCATCTCCCCCACTTCGTTCTCCTGCTAGATGGGGTAGGTGAGGGAGAGGATCTCCCTCTCCCTTCTCCCCTCTCCCCACTTTTTTTTCTTTTATAGTAAAGGAGGGAATGGGAGAGGGAGAGAGGTCTACCTACCCACCATCTAGTCCCAAGTCTTTTTCTTCTTTTTTCTTTCCTTTTCCCTTATGGCAGCCGCCTTGCATACACACGTCTGTGTTTTAAGCCCGACGCGCCTGGGAAAGTCATGAGCCGAGTGCCTCGAGCGGCCGGGTGATGGCTCTATCGTGCAGATGGTAAATTGAAGAGGCTAAAATCTAGCAGCTTGTTTAGACAATAGCTGCTGCTTTTGGATTACCGGCCCCCAGGGGGGTATCGTGCGCGCGCGGAGGAACAGCGAGAAAAGGTTCTGGTCCGGTGTAAGTGGTCCAGGACTCCCCCAAGTAAGCCTGGGGCCAGGGCGGAAAGACAGCAAAAGTCCGTCGTCTTTTCTTTTTCTTTTTTAAAAAGTTTGTCTTGTTTAGTTTGTTCGACAACAGATTATGGACTGTGGTTGGGTCTGGCTTTTTCGACTCTGTTGCTTTGGGGAGGGGGTAGGGGTATTTCTTTCCTGTTTTAGCTGGCTGGTTGACTCTTCAGCTACGAACCGTGGGCTCAAATCTGATGCTTGCTTGCTTGAGTTCAACCCCAGCCTGTAACATAACTGACCTGTTCGCTGCCATATTAATTAACCCTTTGACTCCCGCATCCTGTTCACCAGCATACTGCATTGTAGCCATGCTCGCAAAGAAAAAAATTAATCCTTTGATTCCCTTAACCCTAGAGTTCAATCCCAGCCCGTAACATATACCTGGCTGCAGTATTAATTAACCCTTGACTCCGCATCCTGTTCACCAGCATCTAGCATTGTCAGCCACGATCCAAAGCAAAAACTTAACCCTTTGATTTCCTCATCCTATCCACCAGTTAATGCTCCAACCATTCTGGTGGCGTCACCTTAGTGTCTCGTGTGTCCTGTTCCATCCGCCTTCCTACTGCCCTCCATTTAACACCTTACCAGCGCATAGGGTTTTGCGTAGGCACAGGGAGTCACCAAATCGCACGCTGGGTGGAGCACATATGGAATTGCTCGTGCATATATCTCTTGGAAAGTCTCAAATCTGACTATATCCTTTTTAATTCCCCCTCCCTTTCCATAAACTTGGATAAAAACATAGGCTTGTATTTGGAGATTAGTCTTTTTAAGCGAAATCGAACATTTCTCAAACATTTTCACTTACTCCAGCCATTTCATCCTAATCACGCCTTCTGAAAAATGGCTAATATCCTCACTTTTTGAAAAATTGACTAAACAGTCGCCTGAATAATGACTAATATCGTCACCTTCTGAATAGTCTTTGATGCTGATTGTTTTTTTTTATCGGTGTTTTGTGGGCTTTTATTTGTCTATTTTTTGGTCGTGCTGTTTTTTTTGTTTTTGTTTGTTTTTGTTTTTTTGTATCGGGGGTGGAGGATGGTGACAGAGTTGAAGTGACGATAACGATTAGTCTATCGTGTTGGTGGGCATCCGAATTGAGCCTGTGTGTCTTCTTGTTGGGGAGTTGGTTTTTTGATGTGGCAGTATATATGGGATGTTGGTAAGGTCACTTTATACAGGTCAGCTGGATGCAGCTTGGTGGGGTGGGGGGGGGGGACACCACTGCAAATAGAGATAGTATATTTCACCACAATGTAGCCCTAGTTGTTCCAATAACACACTGACACAGCGAAAGACATAAAACCTTTATGCTGGGTAGGACTTCAAAACCTTGTGAACGTAGGGCTTAGAGTTTATGGCATGATATGTGCCTTATGCCATTTGCCACGATCATTTTGGATCTTCTCCATCACATGACATCAGTGGTGCAGTGCATATGGAATTAATTCCGAACGCGAAGACTCTATCTTGATATCTTGAGAAAATGAAACTAATACTGAAACAGAAAAACTGTTATCTCCGGTTCCAGTTAAGCCAGAATCAAAGGCATTAACAGGACGACAATATTATCCTCACTATCGAACAGTCCTATAACCACAGTCATTGATCAACCCACCAGCATACACACGCTTACTGTTTGCCACAATCTTGGATTTAAGAATTTGTTAAGAGCGTTCACAGCCCAGGGACAGTTCCACATACGCTCCATCTGTACTTATACCAGCAATGATCTAACAGGCTCCTTCAGTTTGCACAAAGCCCAAAAATGTTATAGCTGACGGAAGACAGGACTAAGATTCTTCGCAAAATATATGAATGGATAGGAGAGTCCAACAAGTAAAGGCTGTCCATAGTCCCGAAGTGGTGTGGTCGTGAGATGACAGATGACCTTGACTTATTGATAGAGCCAGCATTATGACGGCAGTGCCCATCTTCTCTGACTCAATGCTTTATCTTCCCTGACTGTGAATCAAGTCTGGTCCCATTCACAAATGGGTAGGTTAGAATCTGTTGGCACGTACCCCCGTATGTATGTATGTATGTATGTATGTATTGTATGTGTGTATGTGTATATGTGTGTATGTATGAATGTATGTATGTATACTGACATTATGTATGTATGTATGTCATATGTATGTATGTATGTATGTATGTATGTGTATGTATGTAGTATGTATGTATGTATGTATGTATGTCATGCATGCATGCATGTATGATGTATGTATGTATGTATGTATGTGTGTATGTATGTATGTATGTATATGTATATATGTATGTATATGTATATGTATCAATGAATGTATGTATTATGTGGGAGTGATTCACACCCAAGGAAATTCGTGGAGGCAAGTGTGCTACCCCTAGGCCAACGGCCAACCAGAGCTCGACCCTTTGCTGACTCCCCGCATCCTATGTCCCTGTTAGCAAAAATCCTTATTGTCACCCCACCCTAGTAAAGCAAAAACTTAACCCTTATGCTCCTCACCCATCCGTGTAGGAAAATCTAAGGTTCACCCATCGGAGGAGTCAAAGGTTCACCTATCGTGAGGGAGTGACCGGGTTAAGTGTTTGCAGTTGGTGGAGGGTGCAGGAGTCAAAGAGTTAAAGACAGGAACACAGGTCACTAACTGGCCAGTTTTTTATGTCGCGGGCTGGCACTGTATACGACTTATCAGATCCCGAGTCCGCCACCCTACCACGTGAGTCAGCGAACAAAAGCTAAGTATAGGAACAAAACCAAACCAAACAAAAACGTTTCTCTCTCTCTCTCTCTCTCTCCTTTCTCTCTCTCTCTCTCTCTCTCTCTCTCTCTCTCTCTCTCTTTCTTCTCTTCTTTCTCTCTCTCTCTTTCTTCTCTCTTTTCTCTCTCTTTCTTTTTCTCTCTCTCTCTCTCTCTCTTCTCTCTCTCTCTTCCTTTCTTCTCTCTCTCTTTCTTCTCTCTTTTCTTTCTTTCTCTCTCTTTCTTTCTCTCTCTCTCTTTTCTTTCTCTGTCTCTTTCTGTCTGTCCGTCTGTCTCTCGCCTCTCCGTGGTATCTGTGTCTCTTGTCTCCGTTTGTCTGTCTGTTTTCTCCCCCTCTTTCTTCCTTTCTCTCTGTCTGTCTGTCTCTTCTCTCTCTCACACACACACACATAAAGAAGCAGACAGACAGGCAGACAGACACACAGACAGACAAGAAAAAAACCCACACAGACATATGTTCTCTCTGTTTCTAGTTATCGTCCCATTTCATAGACACACACAACACAACACACACACACACACACACACACACACACACACACAACACACACACACAACTAACACACACACTATCATGCTTTCTCTATCCCTTACAAGCATACACACAATCAACAAGCAAGCCGCACACACACCCCCTTCGCACCATACACACACATACACAGTGTGCATGTGGTTGCACACACACAACATACATAATACATACATAACAAAATACATATAACTTGTGCCTGTCTCTTTTTATACTACACACATACAACATCACATACAACATACAACAACATACAACACACTCCCTGCATTTACCCCACACACACTCGCGACACATACACACACACGGCAACAGACAACACCCGACCTTCCCTCACACATCGTTTTCATGCGATCTTGTGATATGAAAACAAGTTATGAAGGGACAACATGTAGACTACAGCAGACGGTTCACACACACACACCACCACACATACACACAGGGCAGACAGACAGACATCACGATCACTACACAACTGTTTTGTGGGGGAAAGAGAGAGAGACAAGTAATGAAGGACAGACAGGTGAGACTAGCAGCAGGACGACAACACACAACACACACACACACACACACACACACACACACACACACAACACACAAGACAAACACAGAGAAACACAGAGATAGCAGAGAACGAGACAGACAGACAGACACACACACACACACATACACACACACTCACATACACATAAGACAAACAGAGACAAACAGAGACACACACGAGACAGCAGGCACACAGACCACACACACACACACTCACACACACAACAAACAACACACAACAACACACACACAGACACAACAACACACACACACACACACACACACACACACACACACACACACAACCACACACACACACACACACACACACACACAAACACAACACACACACAACACACCACACACACACACACACAAACACACACAACCACAACACACCACACACACACACACACACACACACAACACAACACACACACAACCACACCACACACACACACAACACAACACACACACAACCACACCACACCACACACACACACACACACACAACAACAACAACAACAACAACATTTTATTTATATAGCGCAAAATCTTGATAAAATTAAATCTAAGCGCTGAAACAGACAACACACACAACACACACACACACACACACACACACACACACACCACACACACACACACCACACACACACACACACACACACACACACACACACACACACACACACACACACACACACAAGGCAATCATCATAAATCCACTGGAGGAAACAAAAGCCACGATCAGTGAAGTGACTGGGAAAGCCTAATGTGTGCGTTACTTAAGGGAGATTTAAGGCTCCTTCAATGGCGTGCGGTCACGTTAGACTGCTATCAATCTGATGGAGATTTGGGGCTGTCCTGTGTGCATTTCACGGGACCATCCATCCCGTCTTCTTTATTGGATTAGTTGTTCATTATGTATTTAACGGGTTTAAATAAATAAAAATTTAAAAAAATACCCCCCCCCCCCCCCCCCCCCCTCGAAATTCCATCTTTCAGTATAACAATGAAAAATGATAAACACATGAAGCATTAACAAGCGAAAAAGCTCGTAATGTGCTCTTGAGCATACACTACGGTTTGAGGATTTGTTTGGAGTTGTTTAAGAGCGATTCATCACTTTCGCGCAACTCCATAAGTGCTTCGCCCAAATTTACCAGGCAATATCTAGCAGACTCCTTGAGCTTGCGCAAAACTCTAAGCACAGACAAGATCTTGAAACAGGGAGGGCGAATGGAATGGGGAGACCTTTAATTGTTAACTGTCGGCGACATCATTCTTGATGGTAGCCGCTGATGTATGCCCCGTCAGCTGTCTCCATCCCCTTCTGTCTACATTCCTTCTGCAAATTTCATCTTCGGCAACTTCGTCCACTTGGCTATGTCTTCCCCGTCGTCTTTTGCCCTCCATTTTAAATGGGGGACCTATGAAAGACTAAGCTGATCTCTCCAGAATGACTGTACTCAAGCCTCAGAATTACATCAGACCAGTTTTTAATGTTGTGGGCCGGGACTGAACTCGACATGT
>CM060308.1:12687675-12697675 GCA_030674185.1 Monoplex corrugatus | reverse complement strand
ACGACACCATCTGTCACTGCCATGACCTCTGACCCTTGCACGCGCTAGGGCGTCCCGCGGACAGCACGTGCTGGGGACAGGCCACTCGCGTTGGTGTCGAGTGCAGCTGGCACAATCACATCATCAGCCATCATCTCGTCCTTGCAGTCTTGATATAACCCTTTTACTCCCTCACCCTATCCACCAGCTTCGTCGTGCAAGGAAAACAAAAAATTAGCCCATTCACTTCTTCACCCTAACTATCAGCTTCATGCCCTTTAACCCCTCCTCCCTCACCCGAAAAAAACTTTCATTCACCCACCTTATCCTATCCACCAGCTTAATGCAGCAGGAAGCTGGTGAGCAAAGTGAGGGAGTGAAAGGGTTAATTTTCGTCCTCACCCCCCTCTTTCCGTCTCTCAGTCGATGGGAACCAGTGCCACCTAACCCTATCCCCTCTCCTCCTTTATCCATATCTTCCTGCATCTGATGCTGTTCAAGAAAAAACGATCGGACCATTTTGGTAACTCTCTCTCTCTCTCTCTCTTTCTCTCTGTCTCTCTCTCTCTCTGTCTCTCTCTCTCTCTTGTTCTCTCTCTCTCTGTCTCTCTCTGTCTCTCTCTCTTCTCTCTCTCTCTGTCTCTCTCTCTCTGTCTCTCTCTCTCTCTCTCTCTCTCTCTCTTCTCTCTTCTGTCTCTCTCTCTTCTCTCTCTCTCTCTCTGTCTCTCTCTCTCTCTCTGTGTCTCTCTCTCTCTCTTGTCTCTCTCTCTCTCTCTCTCTCTCTCTTGTGTCTCTCGTCTGTCTGTCTCTCTTCTTTTGTTTCTCTCTTGCTCTCTCTTCTGTTGTCTGCCTTCTCTGTTGTCTGTCTCTCTGTCTGTCTCTTGTCTCTTCTCTCTCTCTCTCTCTTGTCTCTCTATCTGTCTCTCTCAGTCTGTCTGTTCTCTGTCTTTGTTTCTCTCTATGGCTCTCTCTCCTGTCTGTCTGCCTGTCTCTGTTTGTCTGTCTCTCTGTCTGTCTCTGTCTGCTCTGTCTGTCTGCTGTTTCTGTGTCTATCTCTCTGTCTGTCTATCTCGTCTGTCTGTCTGTGTTTCTCTCTATGGTTCTCTCTGTCTGTTTGTTTATCTCTGTTTGCCTGTCTGTCTCTCTGTCTTGACTGTCTCTCTGTCTGTCTGTGTCTGTTTCCTGTCTGTCTCGCTGTTCTGTCTGGTCTGACTGTCTCTCTATCTGTCTGTGTCTGTTTCTGTCTCTGTCTGTCTCTGTCTGTCTCTCTTATCTGTCTTGTGTCTGTTTCTGTCTGTCTGCCTGTCTGTCTTTTCTGTCTGACTGTCTCTCTATCTGTCTGTTTCTGTCCTGCTGTCTGTCATGCCTGTCTGTGTCTGTTTTCTGTCTGTCTGTCTGCTTGTCTGTCTCTCTGTCTGACTGTCTCTCTGTCTGACTGTGTCTGTCTGTGTCTGTCTTCTGTGTCTGTCTGCCTGTCTCTCTGTCTGTCTGTGTCTGTCTGTGTCTGTTTCGTCTCTGTCTGTCTGCCTGTCTGTCTCTCTGTCTGACTGTGTCTGTCTGTGTCTGTTTCTGTCTGTCTGCCTGTCTGTCTTTCTGTCTGACTGTCTCTCTATCTGTCTGTGTCTGTGTCTGTTTCTGTCTCTAGTCTGTCCTGTCCTGCCTCTGTCTCTCAGTCTCTTGTCTCTCTGTCTGTCTGCCTGTCTGTCTCTCTTCTGTGTCTCTCTCCATCCATCCTGGTGTACGAGCTCGTATGTCCCCGCTGCGTGGTGTGATCGTTCATTTCCCTGGCTGTAGTCGGGGGATCCGGTCAGCACAGCGTCGCATTCCTTTGTTGTGCCGGAGACAATGGGTCTTAATGAACTGCCTCTTGGGACCTTGGAGGGAAAACAGACATGGGAAATTTACTACATTGGACCCCCCAACTAACGGTTTCCGCCTCTCCCTGCCACCCCGCCCCTTCCCTTCCATCCCCATTCCCCCCTTTTCTTCGTGAGAAGTGCCGGGAAGTGTTGGGGTTAGGGGTGGGGTGGGGAGTGGTGTGTGAGTAGAGTAAAGGTGGGGAACAAAGAGAAAATATCAATCTCTGGATTGAGAGACTCTCAGCTGCCTCTTCGGCTGGAACAATGGTACAGTCTGAAGTCTGGAGGTGCCCAGGCTGGATGAACTCCAGACCTTCCGAGAAGAGTGGCAGAATGGTTCAGACGTTCGCCTGCCAATAACTAAACTCGAGGTTCCAGGGTTCGCTTCCCGTACAGGCCCGACTTTTTTCCTCGTTTGGCCGGAAAATCGAACTGAACGTCTACTCCTTCGGAAGGAGTCGGACCCGTGTGCCTTCTGGATACGCACGCTAAATATCCCACGGCGATTGAAAATCGTGAAGAGCAGGGCATTGCCCGGTTGTCTTGGTAAAAAAAAAAGCATTGGAGAGATAGGTTGATTTCCCAGTCCCACCCCCTGAAGACCAAATAGCCTTCTGGCCTTTCTGAAGTCTTGGTTAAAAAAAAAGAAGAGAATTTGAAGCGAGGAAGAGGGGATGGGCGCCACCCTCGTGGTGCTGACCCCGCAAAAACTTGAGGTCTCTACCACCTCACTCCCCTACGACCCCAAAGTTATGGAACTATCTAGATGGGACTCAGGACCTGGCCAGCTCGTGGGTTTATGTGCAAGCTTAAGGGCTTGTGTCATGATCATTCTGGGTCTTCTCCATCACATGGCACCCGTGATGTTAGTGTATATGGAATTCATTCCGAGCGCGGAGACGTCATCTTGAGAAACTGAAACAAACCGAAACCGAGTGGAAGTCTGATACCTTACCCATTATTAACAAGGCTACTTGTATGTGTTGCAATATTCTGACTGATTGATTCGATTCAGTTTTTACGTCGGAAGTCACCTCAGGCGATATGGCCGACGGGGTTATAACCATTCCACGGAAGTGGAGGAAGGGGCTTATCTAATCCTATACGGACATCACCAGAACAACAATGATGTTAAGATGGGACAGTGAGAAGGCCAGTTTTAATGTAGCACACCCCGGGATTCGAACCACTAGCATGTGATTCTGACGCTCAACCAACTGAATCACTGAGGCCCGCTATAACCCTTTGACTCCCACACTCTGTCCACCAGCACTCTGCATTGTCACATATGCTACCAGGAAGCTGGTGGATAGGGTGAGGGAGTCAAAGGGTTAAGTTTTTGCAGCTGGTGGATATGGTGGCAGGAGTCAAAGGGTTAATGCTGTATCTGATACTGCTCCATCTTATATCACTGAATTGCTCCCTGTATATTCTCCTTCCCGTGCTCTCGCTGTTCTTCTGATAACCGGCTGTTCAAATCCCTCGATACAGACGAAAGGTTCATGCTTCCGATCTTTTGCTCATTCTGAACTTTTTCTATGGAATAATTTTCCATTTCTCCCTCCGTGGGGATGCCGGGGGCTCTTTCAGTACAAATATATCCCCATCTTCTGCTCTAGGAAAATGAGATATCGGAAGCAATTTTAGTCATTTAGGCCCGTTTTTCATACATGGTTTATTGTCCTTAGTTATATTCAAATTTGTATTCAGGAATGTTTTTTAAATTTCCTGTGTGATAAATTGGACTGAGTGGTCAACGCCAGGGGCATCTCCTTAAATTTTGTGCAAGAAGGCATTAATATGTGTACTTAATTTTCTTTTCCTTTTTTTTTTTCCTGTTGAAGTACTGTGTATGTTTTTGAAACGGTTAAAGCCCTGATATGGCTCTATGCAGTCGGCTGGGCTATAAACAAAAACAACAGTAACAGTAATCTGCCTTTTCATTTGAGTTATCTCGCCTAACCTTTCCTCTTTTAAGAGGTAACTTAAAAAAGCCCATCTTATTTTCCCCTGAATCCTTCTGTTTCAATGAACTTTGTTATATTGCTCCTACCTCAGCCTGCTATATAATGCATTCTTAAGGTATACTCTATAATTATGGATTTAGAGAGAGTATGTGCATGATAATGCCTATCAATTAACATCAGAAAGAGAGTCCTTGAATGTTATATAGAACCAATACTGTTGTACGGATGCGAGGCGTGGACAGTCAGCAAGCAAAGCCAGAGCAGGATCGAGGCAGCCGAGATGTGGTTTCTCAGAAGAACGTTGAGAGTTCCATGGACAGCAAAGAAAACAAACGAGACAGTCTTGATGGAGGCAGACACAAATAGATCACTCATAAGGAAGATTAGGAAAACATTTATAGGCCATTTTATGAGGAAGGGGGATTTGGAGCACCTGGTCACAACGGGAAAGCTGGAGGGAAAGAGAGCACCAGGTAGACCCAGGAAGAGAATGCTGGACGGACTTGCAGAATGGCTGGGGATGAAGAGGGTGGGGGAGATGCTGGGGGCAACGAGAGATAGAGATGGTTGGAAGTCCATGGTCGCCAACGCCATGCGGCAGGGCACCTGATGATGATGATGATGTGCATGATGTTCATGGGTAAAATAGTGAATGTATGTTACATGTATTTTTCATTTATTTTTGTATTGTACAATTGTAAGCGGCTAGAGAACTGTTAGGCGCACTGAATATGTACATTGTTGTTGTTGTTTTTCTTCTTAGTATTATTGACTGCTGTATCCGTCGTACTGGAACTTCATGCCTCTTCGTTTTGCACAACGTTTAGCACATCATTGTAAACTCTCTCTCTCTCTCTCTCTCTCTCTCTCTCTCTCTCTCTCTCTCTCTCTCTCTCTCTCTCTCTCTCTCAAAGCAATGTCACCTCTACGTTTTACACAATGTTTAACACATCATTATAAACAATCTCTCCCTCTCTCTGTCTGTCTGTCTGTCTCTCTCTCTCAATGCAATGTCACCTTTACGTTTTATACAACGTTTAACACATCATTACAACAAATAACCCCCCCCCCTCTCTCTCTCAATGCAATGTCACCTTTACGTTTTATACAACGTTTAACACATCATTACAACAAATAATCTCTCCCCCCCCCCCTCTCTCTCTCTCTCTCAATGCAATGTCACCTTTACGTTTTATACAACGTTTAACACATCATTACAACAAATAATCTCTCCCCCCCCCCCCTCTCTCTCTCAATGCAATGTCACCTTTACGTTTTATACAACGTTTAACAAATCATTACAACAAATAATCTCTCCCCCCCCCCCCTCTCTCTCCTCAATGCAATGTCACCTTTACGTTTTATACAACGTTTAACACATCATTACAACAAATAATCTCTCCCCCCCCCCTCTCTCTCTCTCTCAATGCAATGTCACCTTTACGTTTTATACAACGTTTAACACATCATTACAACAAATAATCTCTCCCCCCCCTCTCTCTCTCTCTCTCTCTCTCTCTCAATGCAATGTCACCTTTACGTTTTATACAACGTTTAACACATCATTATAAACACACACACACACACACACACACACACTCTCTCTCTCTCTCTCTCTTCTCTCTCGCTCTCCCCCCCCCCCTCTCTCTCTCTCTCTCTGTGCAATGTCACTTCTACGTTTTACACAACGTTTAACACATCATTATTAACAATCTCTCTCTCTCTCTCTCTCTCTCTCTCTCTCTCTCTCTCTTCTCTCTGTATCACACACACACACACACACACACACACACACACACACACACACACACACACACACTGCAATGTCACCTCTATGTTTTACACAACGTTTAACACATCATTATGAACAATCTCTCTCTCTCTCTCTCTCTCTCTCTCTCTCTCTCTCTCTCTTTGTGTGTGTGTGTGTGTGTGTGTGTGTGTGTGTGTGTGCATGAGTCGAGTGTGAGTGTGTGAATGTGTCCTGCCGTCTCAAATGGCGAATATGATATCAGACGACGGAGCCGCACACAGCTGCCAAGGCCAGGCAAGGGCTGTCGTAGTGTCAGAACGGAGGGAGACATACACCCCCCTGCCCCCCAACCCCCCCCCCCCCCGCCGTCCCCCCACACTCCGAGTCGCCATTGTAAGCCATAAATTGTCTGCTCTCTGCTCCCACGATGACCGCTGGAGCAATTTGCTTCCCATTTAGCTCCGCTGAAAAAGCTGAAGGTCGGGGCGGGTTCGGGCGATGGGTGGTCCCCCCCCCCTACCCCACCCCCTCACTCACAATTGAACGAGACCGTCACATTGAGGCCCATAATGGGGACCCTTCAGCCGGCCCGCAACCCCGGCTCGTAAACACCTAGGTCCTGAATAGAAATCGCTTTGTACCGGTCCGCAGGCAGGACAAGTCTTGTGTAGTACGGGAGCTTCATGAAACAGTAATGGGTTTTGTATGAATCTTCTATCCCCGCTAAGCCCACGCTGAATGGAAGGAGCTCGCGCGTCTAACCCGCCGTTTTAAACATGTGCTGAAACACCCCACGAACTGTCACAAAGCGCCGCCGGACAGGTGGGAATGGGGGTGGGGAGTGGGGGGTTGGGGTGGGGGTGGGGGTGGAGTGTCGTGCCATGGCTCTGACGCAGCACCCGGGGTCGTGACATTTTTTTTCTTCTCTCGCCAATATCTTTTTCCTTTCCATGCTTGGATACTCACACACTACGAACATTTTTTTGTGACTATACATTACCAACAAATGCCTGTCAATTAACACCAGGAAGAGAGTTCTTGAATGTTATGTAGAACCGATAATGTTATACGGATGCGAGGCGTGGACAGTCAACAAGCAAAGCCAGAACAAGACTGAGGAAGCCGAGATGTGGTTTCTAAGAAGAATGTTGAGAGTTCCATGGACAGCAAAGAAAACAAACGAGACAGTCTTGAAGGAGGCAGACACAAGAAAATCATTCATAAGATTACGAAAAGACAGACAACTTTTATAGGCCATTTTATGAGGAAAGGGGAATCAGAGCATGGGTGAAAGTGAAAAAATCTCCCAATCCTGAAACCTTAAATTTCCATGTCCTCTAAATGTTCCCATTCCTGAAAACCTGCGTCCATTCCTGAAGCAATGGAAACACTTCGAAACAATCGCCATCTTCTTCTTCTTCTAGCCAGAGCCATCACCACTTGTTTTTTACTGATTTGTCTATTGCAGAAACATCTGCATTAACAGGCACGTCCTTCATTGTTGCTATCGCATGTGTTAGGCCCAAATTTGCTGTCGATACAAATCTTCGCTCGCAAACTTTTTTTTCCCCGGTTTAGACTCGGAATGCGCATGAGCAAGAATGAAAAGGAAGGGAAGTAACTTTAAACCCTTTCTGTGTTGCCAAGCACCAGTGAAGAATCACCGTTCGATACAAACGAAGACTAATGGAAAAATAATATAGATAATTGAATTATGCAGATAAGCCGAGCTGACAGTGTGAAAGACTCTCTCTCTCTCTCTCTCGTTTTTTGTTTTTTTTTTGTTTTGTTTTTTTTGCATTGGCATTTTCCTGAAGTCAAGTTTGCCATTCCGGAAAAGAACTTTTGTCAATCGGTTCATTCCGGAATTCCGGAACACTCCGGAACTACTTTCACCCATGTCAGAGCACCTGGTCACAACAGGAAAGGTGGAGGGAAAGAGAGCACCAGGCAGCCCCAAGAAAAAATATTGAACGGACTTGCAGGGTGGTTGAAGACAGAGAGGGTGGAAGATGTGCTTGCAGCAACAAGGGATAGAAACATATTGGAGGGCCATGATCGCCAATGCCATGCGGCAAGGCACATGATGATGATGATGATGATGATGATGATACATCGCCTACACCGGAATGGCCCCCAAGCCGCTTGAAGAGGATGGAACTGGATGGCGTACCCTGACGCACCAAGCAGCAGAGACATTTGAAGACAACCGACGTGACAACATCACTGAAGCCCGAGCAAAAAGAAGGCAGCAGTAGAAGCACCCAAACTTCCAGGCCAGTTTCCCTGCCCCCACTGCGGACGTCTTTGCCATTCCCGCCTTGAACTCTACAGTCAGCTTCGAGTTCACCCCTGCACATAGTTGTCATTGTCGAACCCGACAGACCACCACCACAGTATTGTTTACTCATTTGCAGCAGGACGTAAAAAGATTCCTGCTTCTCTAACACGAGAAATGAAGCAGCTCAGTGTTCAGTGGAATAACTATAGATCAATGTTCCCTGTGTAAAAAACAGACTTTCTTCATGACATGTTTCTTAAATACTGATGTACATAATGAAATCATCATTGATTTGAATATTGTTTTATATGTTTTGTAGGCTATAGGTTTTCTTTTCTTTTTTTATGTAAACAATTATTATGAATTGAAATTATTATTTTTTTCTTGTTTTGTTCTGTTACAACATTGTTTGTTGATATCTATTCTTGTTAAAAATGAATTTAAAAAAAGGTGAAAAAAAAAAAAGTGAAGCAGCTAATAAACGTTGTTCCATATGGCCTTCAGGTAGTAAGAGGTCAGACTGAGGTGGCAAGGATGATATCAACTTTTCGGATCGCGGAGCCAGCATGGGACGGGGAGGGGGTGGGAGAACGAGGCTGGCTGCCACTCTCCTCTCAGAAGAAGGACAATAGAACGTTAAACATCCCTCACAAACCACTTCAATCCGAGACTGGGTAATGAAACACACGAATTACTCCACTGACATCAAGATTAAAACACATATATTACTCCATTAACATGAGAATAAAACACAGATATTACCCCATTAACATGAGAACTAAAACACAGATATTACCCCATTAACATGAGAACTAAAACACAGATACTCCCACTGATAACAGAAACAAAACACAACTACCCCATTGACATCAGACTACCATTGACATTAAAAAATTAAACAGATACATTACCTTGACGTAAGGATTACGTTAACTGTAGAATCAATATCCGATATCCTCGAGTTCAACCAGGCCAGAATATAAAAGCAGCCTATTAGCTACCCATCTTAATTCCGTATTGGTGGGTCAGCTTACTGTTCACGGATGCCTCTGCCCCCCCCCCACATACTATATTCAAGACTTTGCCGCATATCGAGTGGTGACAACAAACCAAGTATACGATTTCTGATATACAGAGACGATTTTTAACTGGGTTTCGGAGAGCATATAATCACACATTTTGAGATAATGGTATTTGGTTTATTGATAACGATTAAAATCAATACATGGCAAAAACAAATCCACCAATAAAAGATCAGATCAAAAGCAACATTCAGTATAATAAAGTGAAATTGACAAAAAGGTGAGATACTGGGTTCTGGCTGTCACCCTCAAATTTGGTTTTTTACGCAGGCTCAGGAAGTCTATCAGATAATTGCATTGCTACAGATTTAGCTGGAGAGCACAAAGAATTGTGTGCTAGTGCTATAAAACCCTCTTGAACAAGCACCGAACTTAAAGACAGAAACGTAGATACTGTTAAACCCAACACCACACTTAACAGTTTCAGTTGGCCTAAACAGAGCATGCATACCAAAGTGTACACACCATCCCGCACAGCCCTTCAGTTCTCACGAGCAACTCGTGTCAATAACAGCTTGAAAGACCAACATTCCAGCGCCACAGCCGTCTCGTTTTCACTGCAAATCAACACACGTACTGACAAACACACAAAAAGCAACTCTCATTCAGGTATCTGATGACGCCAAGTCAGCACAGCTTTTTCACGGGGCCGGGATTACTAGTAACTCCTCAAGGTAAAAATACTGTGTAATTTAGACTCACTCGCACATCACTCGCTGAAACCGATCCATACCGCGTTACCGTTTTGGACGTAACACGTAAATCTTCCTGTTTTGCAAATCCCCCGTTTTCTCTCTCTCTCTCTCTCTCTCTCTCTCTTCTCTCTCTCTCACTCCCCCCCCCACCCCCCCCCCCTTCAGCCTGGCACAATCCGCTTGGCACGCTCCAATGCCCTCAATTACCCACCGCTGTCGTTCAGCACCCTCGCCAAAGCTCGTAAATTCTCCCCAACGACCTGCTCGTGGCGAGGCACTCTATCCAAAACCCATTACCTCCCCCATTGCGGGCCCACCAAATCGAGCAGACAGCATCGGAGCGAACATGAGACCTATAAGCTAGGGAACAGACATCCCAAACGG
>CM060308.1:12670175-12682675 GCA_030674185.1 Monoplex corrugatus | reverse complement strand
CCCACTCCCTCTGCCCCCCTATCGTCAGCAGGCTGCTCGCTTGTTGAGGGTGGGGGTGAAGCTGTTGGTGGGATAGGATTTATGGACGGTTGCAGAGAGGTTACCACACACACACACACACACACTCTCTCTCTCTCTCTCTCTCTCTCCTCCACACACACAACCACACATACACAGAGTGAGAAAATGAGAGACAGACAGACACAAAGATAAAGATATAATATACATACATACACACAATATATATATAGAAAGAGAGACAGAGAGAGAGAGAGACAACACAACACAACACAACACAACACAAACAATACAACACAACACACACAACACACACCGGAGTTGCAGAAACTAAAGATCTACTGACTACCAACATTTGGCCAAAAAAACATAAGATTTATTATCATCAGTTTTTGCACATAATTATAATCACATCACACATGGTTGTGTCGCATCATTTTACAAGATGTTTGCTGTTGATGTCACATAAAATTCACTTAATGCAATCCTGTAGGCTGGATAGCTCTTTTTTTTTTCACCTTTTAAATTTTTTTTTATTCCTTTTTAACAGTGAATAGACATCAACAAACAAAGTAGTAACAAAACAAACAAAAACAAAACAAAAAAACAACATAAACATACCCCCCCCCCACACACACACACATACACACATATCTCGTACATGGGAGATTTCAAAGTGAACATCAAGATTTCAAACATTTCATAAAGATGAATTTGTTCTCTATTAAGAAAACAGTGGTTTATAGTTATCCCATTGAGCATTAAAAGACAGACAAATGAAAGTCGTCCACTCTGGCATTACATTGTTCAATTCTGAATCTTATTTAATAGTCTTTGAAAAGTACGTATATTCGAAATACATTTGTCAATCTTACCAGTTCTTTTTTTCCCCTTTTTTCCTCTTCCCCCTTGCCCTCTTATTTGTTTGTTTGTTTGTTTTTTCTTTTTCTTTCTTTTTCTCTGAATGTACAGAATGATATTTTTTACATTGGAAGTTCAAAAATGAAAACCAAGATCCAACGCTTGTCATTTCCCCCACGAATCAATCTCAAAAACCACATTCCTTTGCTTAACGATAATCAAGCGTCATCGAACAATGTGGCATGGATAGGTCTTTTGATAGAGCCGCGGACACAAATTCTGATTTCTCAAGTTCAATCCCAGCCCACAACATTAAAAAACTGGCCTGTTCGCTGCCCATCTGAATGTTTCCATTATTCTAGTGGTGTCAGCTTGGTGTTGCATAGGTGCCTCTCCGCTCTCCCTCCCCATTTCAAGACCATGCCAGTGCACAGGGCACTGGGCGAGCTCAGGAAGTCTGCCAGATAACATCATTATTATAATGCTTAATTCCGCTCTCGATTAGAGGAGTGTGTGAATACGGATGGCAAGCAGTTTTAGTATCTGAGGGATTCAGGCTGTGCTTGTTATTATATTCATTTGTTTGTATAATAAATGCAATGAGTATTGTACGTGTTTTCTTTTTTCATAACTGTATACCTACTTTTGCACCCCTCTGTATATGGAACTGTCCAAGTGCCATGAATCCCTCTTGAAGACACTCCAAACAATGATGCAATCCTTCAGTATCTTGTGGATCTGTTTCTCATGACGAGTACATGTGACTCACAACACACACACACACACACACACACACACACACACACACACACACACAGAAGAGAGAGAGACACACACACACTCTCTCTCTCTCTCTCTTTGTGTATAGATTATCAACGGAAAGTTTGGAAAATGGTTTCTAGTCAATAACTTTTACCATTGGAAAATAAAGCGTCATTCTCTCTCTCCCCTCTCTCTCTCCCCTCTCTCTCTCTCTCTCTCTCATTTCGCGTGTAGAGTAGCAAGATCTAGCTGTGAGACAGCTCCAAGGGGACCTAATGTGATACTATCCTTAAGTAATAAAGTATTTTGAACTCTGTGTGTGTGTGTGTGGTGTGTGTGTGTGTGTGTGTGTGTGTGTGTGTGTGTGTGTGTGTGTGTGTGTGTGTGTGTGTGTGTGTGTGTGTGTGTGTGTGTATGTAGAATATCAACGGCAAGTTTGAAAAATGGTTTCTAGACAATAACTTTTACCATTGGAAAATAAAGCGTCATATTCTCTTCCCCTCTCTCTCTCTCTCTCTCTCTCTCTCTCTCTCTCTCTCTCTCTGTACCTGCGTGTCTGACCCCCCCCTCTCTCTCTCTCTTTTTCTTTTTTTTTCTCATGCTCGTAGTTCGTGTGTAGAGTAGCAAGAACTAGCTGTAAGACAGCTCCAAGGGGACCTAATGCGATAATAAAGTATCCTGCACTCTCTCTCTCTCTCGTTCTCTCTCCACTCCCCCCTTCTCTTTCTCATATTTTGTGTGTAGAGTAGCAAAAACTAGCTGTAAGACAGTTCCAATGGGATTCTAGTGCGATACTATCCTTAAGTAAAGTAATAAAGTATTTTGAGGTCTGAACTCTCTGTCTCTCTTGTGTCTCTTTCACACAACACACACACACACACACACACACACACACACCACACACACACACACACACCAACACATCACACACACACAACCAACACACACACACACACACAACACAACACACACACACACACACACACAACACACACACAACATCACACAACACAATCACACACACAGCACAATCACACACACAAGCACACACACACAACACACACACACACACCACACACATCACAACACACAACACACACACACACACACAACACACACACACACACACACACACACACACACACACACACACACACACACACACACACCACAGTCTACTTGTCTGTCTTTGTTAGATTAGCCTATCTCTTTTCTCTCGTTTTTCATAGTTTCTCTGTCTCTCTCTCTCTCTCTCTCTCTCTTCTATATACACGCATACACAAGCACAATCACAACACACACACACACACACATCACACACAACACACACACACACACACACACCCCAACACAACACACATCCATCACTTGTCTGTCTTTGTTAGATTAGCCTCTCTCTTTTCTCTCGTTTTTTCATAGTTTCTCTGTCTCTCTCTCTCTCTCTCTCTCATATACACGCATACACAAGCACAATCACACACACACACACAAACACACACACATACACACACCACTTTCCATCGTCTCTCATCCCCCCCCCCCCCATCATCCATCCTTAGCTCTCAGGCAGGCAGGCTGCTTGTTGGAGGGGTGAATTTGTTGGTGGGATAGGATTTATGGACAGTTGTGGAGAGGTTTGCATTCCACGGGAGCGGAGTCTGACAGGTGATGGGCCTCGCTGCCTTCACTCGCCAACCTTTATCTTACCTGTTCACCCTCCTCCCCTCTCCCCCTACCCCCTTCCCTCTTTACCTGGCACCACAGTCTACTTGTCTGTCTTTGTTAGATTAGCCTCTCTTTTTTCTCTTGTTTTTCATAGTCTCTCTCTCTCTCTCTCTCTCTTTCTTTCTTTCTTTCTTCTCTCTCTCACTCACTCTCTATCTTTTTATTCTCTCTCACTCTCACGCACACACAAACACACACACATACGCGCGCTTATATACACATAATACTCTCTGTCTCTGTATGTGTGTGTGTGTGCGTGTATGTGTATGTTTCTCTGTCCATCTGTCTCTCTGTCTCTGTTTCTCTCATACACACATACGCGCATGCATATACACACATAATACACGCTCTCTCTCTCTCTCTCTCTCTCTCTCACACACACATACGCGCGCGCACATACATATAATACCCTCTGTGTGTGTGTGTGTGTGGTGTGTGTGTGTGTGTGTGTGTGTGTGTGTGTGTGTGTGTGTGTACGTGTATGTGTCTGTCTGTCTGTCTGTCTCTTTCTCTCTCTCTCTCTCACGCACACCACATAATACACACACACACACACACACTCTCTCTCTGTGTTTTAGTACAGACCCTCTATGTGAGGGTTACGAAAAGCGTGACTTGAAGACGACTCTTGAAACAGAAAATAAGTGTTGTTTGCTTTTGTTCTCTCTCTCTCTATCTTCTTCTCTTGCTTTCTGTTCTCTCTCTCTCTCCTCTCCCTTTCGTCTGACTCTTTTTCTATAGAGACGATCCAAGTGCTCTCTCTCTCTCTCTCTCCCTTTCCTCCCTCTTGCTCGCTCGCGCGTGCGCACGCGTTCGCTGATTTCTCTGTCTCGTTAGATTATTCTCTTTCTCTACAGAGCTTCCCCAGCAGATAGGTAACTTACAGTCAACCACATTAAAACAACGTCAGAAAAGATCTCACGTCATACTTCACACAGGGCATTTTTCACGTCAGCAAACAGACAAGGGTGATGTTTGATATCAACGTCAGCAACAAGATTGAGAGTGGGGTGGGTGGGGTTAATGTTTCACCGTCAGCGTATAAAACTTGCCAGTGCATGGGGTTTTGCAGAGGTTCAAATGGTCAGCCAAGTAATAGATGACAGATTGGATGAAGCGCATATGGAATTTTCCGAGTGAAATAATTCCATGAATAAACACTAAACTGTATACTGTTAATATAATCAAAGGACATAACTCTTGAGAATTGTCTCCCATGTTGTATAGAACTTCTCAAATCTAACACAGTTTGCGCTACCCATTCAGCTAGCATAGAAGCAGAGGAGTGTTCTGAGCTTACTGTTTTTGTACTTTGTATCTGCTTCTATGCTAGCTGAATGGGTAGCGCAAACTGTGTTAGATTTGAGAAGTTCTATACAACATGGGAGACAATTCTCAAGAGTTATGTCCTTTGATTATATTATAAAAATTTCCCTGCTTCCCTCTTATTTCTTTTGTACACTGTTAAGTTTCTGTCATCACAGAGGTCATAGTGTTACTGTGGAAATTATAATGGCTAACTTCCAAGACACTGGTATTTCAAACAGGTGATACTGGACAGAAGATGACGAAGTAAAGCAAGTCGAACCTTTAGCCAGCCAGGTGGGGAACGACAGAAAGTCGTTACTGGACGAATCACAAGTCAATACTTTTGTTGGTCCCCCCCCCCCCCCCCCCACAAGCTATATCCAAATTTAATGATCTGAGGTGGACCATATGCATTATATACTGAAAACACTTGGAACATATCTGATCACAACCATACAACAAACGGAAACAATAACAAAGAAAGACAAAGTGGCAAATTTAACCCTTTGACTCCAGCACCCTATCCACCAACTGCAAAAACCTAACCTTTCATTCCCTTACCCTATCCACCAACTGTAAAAACCCAACCCTTTGACTCCAGCACCCTATCCACCAACTGCAAAAACCTAACCCTTTCATTCCCTCTCCCTATCCATCAGTTTCCTGCAGGAATTGGTGAATAGGACGAGGGAATCAAAGGGTTAATTTTTGCTTTGCTAGCATGGTAAACAATGCAGGATGCTGGTGGACAGGATGAGGGAATCAAAGGGTTAACTTTTTGCTTTGCTAGCATGGTAAACAATGCAGGATGCTGGTGGACAGGGTGCGGGAGTCAAAGATCAAAAAGCAGCAGGATCAGATTCAGCATACGGACATTCTGTCGCCTTACACCGGCCGTTGGCGTTGAGTGTCAGACAAAACGAAAGCCGTTATCAAATGCACTGGCTTTTCCCTCCGTCATGGCGAAAGAATACGTGTTTTTCACCTGATGTCTGTTATCTGCCAACGTCATTCTCGTAAAATTAATGCTCTTCTTTGACAATTAAACAAAATAACGACCTACTTGAAATGGAGCTCGAATATGGAAAGGACCCATTAGAAATACAGCTGTTCAAGACTTGTTCAAAATTTTATGATTTTGGATCCGTATCTCAACGTGAGTTGTTTTTATTTATGTTGGGGTCTTTTATCACAACTAAATCAGGTAAAAAATCAGATAAAACTGTTGATAATAACTTCACTTATGAACACACACACACGCGCGCGCGCGCGCGCGCGCACACACACACACACAACACACACACACACACACACTTCCAAACACACACACATACATATACAATAACATACAAACACACAACACACACATACACACACAAACACACACACGCATCTCTCTCTCTCTCTCTCTCTCACACACACACACCACACACACACACACACACACACACACACACACACACACACACACACACACACACACACACACGCATCCAAAACACAAACACATACACATACAACACAGACACATACATGCAGTTTTCTCCCACATCACCACACACACACACACACACACACACACACACACACACAGTATAAAGAAAAAGCACACCACATACACACACACACAAACACACAACAACACACAACACACAACACACAACACACACACACACACACACACACACACACACACACACACACACACACACAACAAACAACAAACAAAATAAAAAACGAAAAACAAACAAATAAAAAATCCTCATAGATCAAATTTAGCCTGGGACCTCTGTGGGTTACACCGGCCGTTGGCGTTGTCTGGCAGACGGAGTGAAAGCCGTTATCTGCTGCACTGGCTTCCGATCCATCACTGACAGGACAGTGGCGAAAAAAGACGTGTTTTTCTCCTGACGTCTGTCTGTGCCAACGTCACCCTCACAATATTAATCTTGATATAATCACCGCCACATTAATATAGCTGGCACTGGCCTGTGTGAATGGTCCCCATGTAAATCGCCTTTTCATATCAGCTGATTATTTATTTAAACAAGATAGTCTTGCCATGCTAAATGTCTTGTCTTTCTCTGGGTGTTTTTCGTCTAACGAAGAAACTGACTACATGCTGAGAGAAAGAGAGAGCGAGCCAGCCAGCCAGCGAGAGAGAGAGAGAGAGAGGGGGGGGGGGGGAGAGAGACAGACATACAGCAGACAGAGACAGTGAGAGACAATAGACAGAGAGAGACAGAGACAGAGAAATTCAGGCAGCTTCTTTCAAAAGAGAGAGAGGGAGAGAGAGAGGGGGTAGAGAGAGACAGTGGAAGAGAGAGAGGGGGGGAGGGAGAGAGGAGAGACAGACAGACAGAGACACAGAGGACAGACAGAGAGAGACAGAAATTCAGGCAGCTTCTTT
This sequence comes from Monoplex corrugatus, assembly GCA_030674185.1. Lineage (NCBI taxonomy): Eukaryota > Metazoa > Mollusca > Gastropoda > Littorinimorpha > Ranellidae > Monoplex > Monoplex corrugatus. Next base: position 12,675,591 of record CM060308.1, on the reverse strand, counting down.
CAAGAGAGAGAGAGAGGAGAAGAGAGAGAGAGAGAGAGAGAGAGAGAGAGAGAGAGAGAGAGAGAGAGAGAGAGAGAGAGAGAGCTTCTTTCAGAAACAAACAAACAAAAAACAAAACAGAGGGAGAGAGAGAAACAGAGAAAGAGAGATAGACACAGACAGAGACACAGACAGACACAGAGAGACAGACAGATTCAGGCAGCTTCTTTTAACAGAAAGAGGGTTCAGGTTCGTAATCTCTTTAGAGAAAGAAACAGAAAAAGTGACAGGACAGTGGCGAAAAAAGACGTGTTTTTCTCACAATATTAATCTTGATAAAATCACCGCCACATTAATATAGCTGGCACTGGCCTGTGTGAATGTTCCCTATGTAAATCGCCTTTTCATATCAGCTGATTATTTATTTAAACAAGACAGTCTTGCCATGTAAATGTCTTGTCTTCCTCTGGGTGTTTTTCGTCAAACGAAGAAACTGACTACATGCTGAGAGAAAGAGAGAGCGACCGAGCGAGCGAGAGAGCGAGGGAGGGAGGGGGAGAGAAAGAGAGAGAGGGGGAGAGACAGACATACAGCAGACAGACAGACAGGAAGAGACAGAAACAGAGACAGAGAAATTCAGGCAGCTTCTTACAAGAGAGAGAGAGAGGAGAGAGAGAGAAAGAGGGGGTAAGAAGAGAGAGAGAGTGAAGAGAGAGAAGGGGTGTGGAGAGAGGAGAGACAGACAGAGACAGAGAGAGGTAAGAGACAGAGAGGGACAGAAAAGAGAGACAGAAGACAAGAAAGTGAAATTCAGCAGCTTCTTCAAGAGAACAGTCAGAGAGAGAGAGAGAGAGAGAGAGAGAGAGAGAGAGAAGAAAGAAAAAGAGAGAGAGAGCGTACCTTTTCAAAGGAAAGAAAGAGAAATCAAAGACAATTGTACAAAAACGTACTGTTGTTTGTAGTCCTCATTAGATAAAAGAGAGGTGTGAGGAGACCTCAAGGGCAAGAAACTGGTCACTGCGTCGAAGAAACATACCTTCTCTTTTCTCTTTTACTACACACCACACACATCCTACACAACGACAACAATACCATACACAAACGCACAAAATCATTAAAGATAGACATAACCAATGACCACCACAACACAAACAAAAGAAACAACAACAAAATACCACACACAGGCACGCACGCACGCAACAACACACACACACCAACAAACAATGCCCCAGCTCCCCTCCCCCCCTGTGTGTGTTGTGTGTGTGTTGTGTGTTGTGTTGTGTGTGGTTGTGTTCCTTGGTTGGTGTGTGTGTGTGTGTGGTGTGTGTGGTGTGTGTGTGTGCTTGTTGTGTGTGTTGAAAACACGGGGAGCGGGAGAATGGGGGACTGAAAACCAAACCAAACATCTCACCCCCCCCCCCCTCTCTCTCTCTCTTCAAAACTAATCACGTCACATCAATCTCTGCTTGAAGAGCAAAGCACATAATCCCATCACACTGTTAGAACGGCAAGTCCTCTTCGTGTGGACCACCAATAAAGAAAAAGGCTGGAATCTACTGATCCCCACTGGGACACGGATGATAAGCCAAATCCACATAGATGGTCTATCTCCACATAGATGGTCTATCTCGACATTGATGGTCTGTCTCGACATAGATGGTCCATCTCCACACAGATGGTCTATCTCGACATTGATGGTCTATCTCGACATGATGTCTATCTCGACACGGATGGTCTATCTCGACACGGATGGTCTATCTCGACATGGATGGTCTATCTCGACATGGATGGTCTATCTCGATATAGATAGTCTGTCTTCTTTTATCCCTTAATCCTGTGAAGAGTCACTGGGGCGCCGCACTAGAGAACTGTTCCCTCCCTCCCCCCCCCCAGATTTTCCAGCTCTGTCAGTTGTGTGCCAGAGCCTGGGTCCCTGCAATTTGGTTTCTCTGTCTGGTACGTTGTCAGTCTAATGGTTTTACTGTCTTCTCCTCCATCTCCTCTGCTCAACGTACTGACATACACACAAAGTAAAACCTTACCCCTTTACCTCCTCCACCATGTCAGCTTCCTACTTAAAACACTTCAACTCCACAATCATATCCACCAACTAACTACTTTAACCATTTGACTCCCTCACCATGTCCATTAGCTTCCTACTTTAACACTTTGACTTCCCTCACCATGTCCACTAGCTTTCTACTTTAACACTTTGACTCCCTCACCCTATCCACAAACTTCCTACAGAAACTTGGCTGAAGCTAGTGGATTGGGTTAGTGAGTCAAAGGGTTAAAATCAATCAACGATCTTCCACCGTTAAGTCATTACAAGGTGGGTTGGTTCCTTCTTTTGACAGAGCCGTGGACTCAGACATCTTGAGTTCAGTTCCACATTTGGCAACATCAAAAACAGGCCTGTTTGCTGCTCACCTTCATGTTTCCATCATTCTGGAGGTGTCAGCTTAGTGTTTCACAGGTCTCTCCCCACCCACACCCCACATTTCAAGGTCTCTGCCAGAAATAGGCTTTGAATAAAAAAAACAACACACACACACACACACACACACATCCACACATCCATTAATTCACAATACACACACAACACAGACAAAACTCATAACACACACACCACAACACACACAAACACATATATACATACACACAATATCTCTTGCTAACACACACACGGACACAGACACACACACAGACACACACACACAGACACACACAGACACACACACACACAACACACACACACACACACACACACACACACACACACACACACACACACACACACACACACACACAAGTGCCGCCCCATAACCACGACGGGGACGGTCGGAAAGGCGAAGAGCAAGGCGAGAGGTAATGATGTGTTTTTAATTCAGCTCGAGGCCTCACGCGCCGATTAGTACTTCATTAAGAGATTTCGCGCCGTCCGCAGAATGACGGCCATAAATCAGACTCCCAAGTTCCGATGCTGAGAGATAGACCCAGCGGAACGGGGGGAGAAAATGGAGCAGTTATTCTTTCTTTTGCCACCATCCTTATTTCATCCTCTCTCTCTCTCTCTCTCTCTCTCTCTCTCTCTCTCTCTCTCTCTCTCTCTCTCTCTCTCTCTCTCTCTCTCTCATGCTTGGTATGGTAAAACGCCCAGGGCTGGTGCAGAGAAAATAGAATTTCAGTCGTAAATTTCGATGCTGAGGTGTAGACCTGGCTGAAACTTAAGGGGAAAAAAGCTATTCTTTCGTTGTCTTTCCTTTCTCTCTGTTTGTTTGTTTGTTTGTTTGTTTCTTTTTTAATCCTCCTATAACCTTGCTCTGGTTCCTTGACGGAAAAATACATAGTGCTGATTCAGAGAGAAATGGATCTTGGCTTCGTGTGTGTGGTGTGTGTGTGTGTGTGTGTTGTGGGTGTGTGTGTGGTGTGTGTGTGTGTGTGTGTGTGTGTGTGTGTGTGTGTGTGTGTATGTGTGTTGTATGTTGTGAGGTTGTCTCTTCCTCCTCCTTCTCTTTCTCTCTGTCGTGTGCTGTTCAGTGTGTCTGCTCTCTCTCTCTCTCTGCTCTCTCTCTCTCTCTCTCCTCTTCTCTCCTCTCTCTCTGTCTCTCTTTCTCTCTCTGTGTGTGTGTCGTTGTGTGTGTGTGTGTGTGTGTGTGTGTGTGTGTGTGTGTTGTGTGTTGTGTGATGGTACAGAGCAGTGACAGTAGTGTGTGTGGGAGGGTTGTCTCTGTGTGTGTTTGTGTGTGTGTGTGTGTGTGTGTGTGTGTGTGTGTGTGTGTTGTTGTTGGTGTGTGTGTGTGTGTTGTGTGTGTGTGTGTGTGTGGGTTGTTGTTGTTTTTTGTGTGTGTGTGTGTGTGTGTTGTGTGTGTGTGTTAGTGTGTGTGTTAGTGTGCATGTGTGTGCGTTTCCATCCCTTCCCTCTCTCTTATTTCAATATCTGCTTCACTTTCTCAAAAGAGCGTGTCAGTTCACACTTGCGATATATTCCGCATGCAGTTAACACCACAAACGCCATGTGATGGAAAAAGATCCAGCTACAGTTCATGCACTCAAGATCTCCTAACCAGAGTTCATGGACTCGAGACACCATAACTATGCTCAATCCCACATTGCTCATGACTGGCCAGTCCTGAGACCTACCTAGCCTAGTTTTACCTACCTGTAGTCAGTGGTTAGAGCGCTCGTGCGTGCGGAAGGTCGTGGTTCAACCCGCTAAACCTGTTCGATTTCCGCCTGAAAACTCCTCTGTCCACCCGCAGTGAATGGTACCTGACTTCGTCGGAGGTTTAAAAGGCGGCGAAAGGAGAGGATGGCTCCGCATTCAAATGCCGTGCCCTAGACACGTGAATCTTAACAGTTCACCGCCCCTACGGCCATATGACCATGGACCTTACCTTTAACCTTAACCTATATGTTATACTGGTACTGTATCACCTTCACTGGGATAAATGCAAAGAGAGTGGATGGGAATTAACACTGCCCGGTCTGCACATTATGTTGACCTGAGACGAAGGGAAAATCTCCACCCTTTACCCATCAGGCGAGAGGTACCCAGGCCATCCGATTGGAAGTCCAAGCAATTTGGTCCAACGTCTTACTTGAGTATCACGCCAGTCAACGGGTATATTAGATACACATGATATGTTCATGTAAATGTACTCAGTGATGAAACGTTCCTTGATCAGGCGTCAATGTGCAATGATGTGTTTCCGATTCAGTCCGAGGGTTCACCTGCTGATTAGTACTTCATTAAGAGATCTCGCGCCGTTCTCAGATTGTCGGCTGTAAAAAAAAATCAAGACCCGCCAAACTGGGGCGGGGGGGGGGGGGGGGGGGGGGGGGGGGGGGGGGGGGGGGGGCTTTTCTTTATTTCCCTGGTTAGTACGGAAAAATACAGCACATCTGATTTCACGAAAGACACAAAGTTCTGATGCTAAAATGGCAGACTTGGCGAATCGGGGAAGGGGGGGGGGAGGATTAAAAAAAGAAGTAGAGCTTTATTTTCCTTCTTGCTCTCCCCCCCCCCCCCCCCCACCACCACTCCATCTCTTCGCCCTCTCAATCCTCTGTTATGCTTCGTATGGAAAAATAGGCATTGCAGATCCAGACAAAAACAAAAAACAAAACAAAAAAAAGTTTAGGCCCCCAATTTCCGAGACATGACTGGGCAGGTGAATTTTTTTTTTCCTTTTGTCAATCTTCTCTCTTCCCTCTCTCAAGTGTTTAGTACAGAGACAAAAATCTGGTGCTAGTTTAAAGAAAATACCCCCCCACGGAATATGTCGAGTATAAAAATTAAGACTCAAGGCTTCGTAGAAACAAGGAAATCTCACATAACTCAACGAAATTACAGAAGTTTAAACAAAAATCTGCAATCTACTGTTTCATTCTAAACCCGGTGATCTTGTTTCTTTGTCGTTATTTCTCTATGCTT
>CM060308.1:12635175-12665175 GCA_030674185.1 Monoplex corrugatus | reverse complement strand
GACACCACCAGAATGATGGAAACACTGAGATGGGCGACGACCAGGCCGGCTTTTAATATTACGGGGTTGAAATTATTTCCATATATTTACAACATCTTGAGTCCATAGATCTCTCTATAAAAAGAACCAAACAGCCCTTATGCTTCAATCATTCTGGTGGTGTCAGCATTTCATAGATCCTGTCCCACCTTCTCCCCGTTCCCGGTCTTCGTACTCTTTCAAGGCCTAGCCAGCGCATAGTGTGTGTGTGTGTATGAGTTTGTGTGTGTGTGTGTGTGTATTTGTGTATGTGTATGTGTGTGTGTTTGTGCACGTGTGTTTGTGTATGTGTTTATATATGTGTGTATGAGTTTGTGTGAGTGTGTGTATGTATGTATGTATGTATGTATGTTGTATGTTGTGTTGTTGTGTGTGTGTGTGTGTGTGTGTGTGGTGTGTGTGTTGTGTGTGTGTGTGTTTGTTCGTATGTGTATGTGTGAGAGAGAAAGAGAGAGAGAGTGTGTGTGAGAAAGAGAGAGAGTGTGTATGTGTGCGTGTGTATAAGCGCGCGTGCGAAGAAGTCCTTTATTAATTGGAACAATGAACGCCCCCGCCCCCCCCCCAAACCCTCTCTACCAGCCAGTCCTCTGCCACTGCATAATTATCTCAAAACTCCACTGGTCTCCTGCCCACTGAAGTCTGGCAACAGCACACCACACAGCCATCCATATCGCCAGAATCAAAGATGCTCCAAAAGGGCCGACATGGCGCTCCCGTGAGGCGGCCTCTTAAGTCAATTTTGGAGATCTGCATTAATGAAGGGGGGACGGAGTTGAATTAACAAGTCCATGAATATTCAATCTACACGCTCGGCGGCATAACTTAATTAGCCCGCAGTCATGGATGGCAAGTCGCCTCTGTCTGTCTGTCGTCTGTCTGACTGTCTGGTCTGTCTGTCTGTCCTTGGATAACAAAAACATCTTCTCCTCCCCCCTCTTTCTCTCTCTCTCTCCTCACACACACACACACACACACACACACACACACACACACACACACACACACACACACACACACACACACATTCCCTTTTTCTCTCTCTCTGTCTCTCGAATTTGTAGTTCTAGACGGAAAGATACAAGCTAATGTCAAGTAGAACGGCATGTTAGAAAAATGAATTTCAGCCAAAAACTTTTACCACTGTAAAAAAAAACTATCAAAGGATCGTTGCTGTCTGTCTGTCTCACTCTCTCTCTGATGTCAAAACATCCTCTCTCTCTCTCTCTGACTCTCTCTCTGTCTCTCTCTCTGTCTCTCTTTCTCAGCCTCTTGTCTTTGCAGTACCAGGTGAATAGGTACAGGCTAATGTAGAGTAGAACAGTCTGTTTGAAAAATGGATTTTAGACATAACTTTTACCACTGAAAAATAAACTATCGAAGGCATCGTTGTCACTCTCTCTCTCTCTCCTCTCTCTCTCTCTCTCTCTCTCTCTCTCTCTCTCTCTCCTCTCTCTCTCTCTCTCTCTCTCGTATTTGTTGTTCTAAACGGATAGACACAGGCCAATGTAGAGTAGAACGGCATGTTTGAAAAATGGCTTTTAGCCAAGAACTTTTCCCACTGAAAGATAAACTATCAAAGCATCTCTCTCTCTCTCTCTCTCCCCGATGTCCAAACATTTTCTCTCCTCTCTCTCTCAATAAATAAACTGTCGTAAGCACTGTTCCTCTCTCTCTCTCTCTCTCTAAATAAACTATCTTGATTGTCTCTCTCTCTCTCTCTCTCTTCTCTAAATAAACTATTGTAAGCATTGTTCGTCTCTCTCTCTCTCTCTCTCTCTCTCTTCTCTCTCTCTCTCTCTCTCTCCCCTAGATGACAAACCAGCTCTCTCTCTCCCCTCTCTCTTTCTCCCTCCCTGTCATGTGTCTTCCCCTTGCCCGTTTCAGCTGATTCCGTAATGACATTATTCAACCAAATTACTCAAGCACAAGGAGAAATACAGTGTTAATGGCCGGACCACTCCCCAGATGCATTGGGTCCATCTGCCCCCCTCATTGGATTTCTGATTCCTTCATTTCCTCCATCCCTCAAATTGTGCACTTCTGACAGCTCCCCTGAATACAGAGAGCCAAAGAGAACACACACACCCACGCAGGCACGAACACGCACGCGTGTTTGTCTGTCTGTCTATCTATCGATCTATCTGTCTTGTATATATATATATATTATATTATAGTGTGTATATATATATGTTTATGTGTGTGTATATATTATGTGTTTATATATATGTGTGTATGTACATATACATATAATAATATAATATATAATATCATGTGTGTGTGTGTGTGTGTGTGTGTGTGTGTGTGTGTGTGTGTGTGTGTGTGTGTGTGTGTGTGTGTGTGTGTGTGTGTCTACAAACCCACACAAGATAGATAGATAGATAGATATACAGATGGGAAGATAGATAGATGCACAAAGAGACAGATACAGATGTCTTGGACTACCTTAGTGCGCTGTAACCCACTTAACAATACCAAAGACCATAATCTCCCAACAAGAAACAATAGACAGTCACTTCTTTATACTTCTTCGCTAGCCTGTATCTCTCTCTCCTCGCTCTCTCTCTCTCTCTCTCTCAGTCTGTCTCTTTCTCCCCCTCTCTCTCTCTCTCCCTCTTCTGCCAGCACATAAGAAACTGAACATGGAGAAAGAAGGAACAAAGAAAGAAAGAAAGAAAGAAACAAACAAACAAAAACAAGACAGCCAAACATAAAAAAAAAGCAAATACAAAACCTTTCGACATTAAATTATCATTGATCTTCTTTGTAAGTGGCGCTGGTGGTGGCGTCATCATTACTATTGTTGCTACCATCATTATGTTTACAAATAAAACGATGCGTTATTTTTCTCCCTTCGTATTTCCAAATTATTTTCTCTCAGCAAAACCAGGTCGTGCCTGGGCATTTCCCGTGGCGGTGTGGCGCAGTATGTGACAGCACGGCCATTTTGTCCCGTTGACAAATCGATTTTCAGCCGTGAAATTCCCCTACACGTCTGACCTTTCCAGGCAGTCTACGAACAGCTGAAGACACTCTCTTCCCCATCCTACGTATGCATCCTCATCCACACTGCTCTCTCTTTCTCTGTCTATGTCTTTCTGTCTCTCTCTCTCTCTCTCTCAATCTGTCTGTGTGCGTGTGTGTGTGTCTCTCTCTCTCTTTCTCTCTCTCTCTCAATGTCTCTGTCTCTCTCTCTCTCATCTGTCTCTGTCTCTTCTCTCTGTCTGTCTGTCTGTTTATCTGTATGTCTGTCTCTCTCTCTTTCTCTAAATCTGTGTGTGCGTGGTGTGTGTGTGTGTGTGTCTCTCTCTCTCCTCAATGTCTCTGTCTCTCTCTCTCAATCTGTCTCTGTCTTTCTCTCTGTCTCTCTCTGTCTCTTTCTCTCAATCTGTCTCTGTGTGTCTCTCTCTTTCTCTCTCTCAATGTCTGTCTCTCTCTCTAATCTGTCTCTGTCTCTATCTCTCTGTCTGTCTGTCTGTCTCTCTTTCTCTAAATCTGTCTGTGTGGGTGTCTCTCTCTCTCTCAATGTCTCTGTCTCTCTCTCTCCCTCTCTCTCTCAATCTGAATCTGTCTCTGTCTCTATCTGTCTCTCTCTGATCTCTCTCAATCTGTCTCTCTCTCTTTCTCTCTCTCTCAATGTCTCTGTCTCTCTCTCGCTCTCCCCTCTCTCTCCTCGCTCGCTCTCTCCCCTTCACTCTCCCTCTCTCCTTTCTTTCTGAAGAAACTCCTTTCTCTATCCCCGTATGCACCTCACCCTAATTTCTCTCCCCCCCCTCTCTCTCTCCTAGCTGTAAAATAGGTCCAATGGGATCTAATGCTACTGTCCTTGAGTAATAAAGGATTTTGATGTCTATTCTGAAGGCTGAACTCTCTCTCCCTCTCTCACTCTCTCTCATCTCTCTCTCCCCACTCTCTCCCCCTCTCTCTCTGCCCTTTCTCTGTGAAGAAACTCCTTTCTCTATCCCCCGTTCGCACCTCACCCTCAGTTCTCCCCCTCCCTCTCTCTCTCCTAGCTGTAAGATAGGTCAATGGGATCTAATGCTTCTGTCCTTGAGTAATAAAAGGATTCTGATGTCTATTCTAAAGGCTGAACACACACACACACACACACACACACACACACACACACATCACACACACACACACTCTCTCTCTCTCTCCTGTATTTCTCAAAATGTTCTTGAAATACCAGACAGGAATATGCAATTGAGCATGCATGTCTAACATTGATTTATGTCTACTTATCATTATTGTTTCAAGATTTTCTTTTGTAAAAGAATCATTTTTATTTCCTGAAAACGTCGCCGTAAAATTAATATGAATTTGTTTTGTTCTCCTTGCCACAAGGACAAAAATATCAATGGCAATAAACCATTTTCAGTGTCAGTGTCAGTGTCAGTGTCAGTCTCTCTCTCTCTCTCTCTTTGTCCCTCTCTTTCTCTCTCTCTCTCCCCCCGAGGCTGCCGATTTAAAGAGGTCGTGTCGTTTGGTGCATTACATTCATTTGTGTCAGTCCCACAGCAAGTTATCTTTCTGCTGGTTTCACTTCATTTGCGCTTTTGATCCATTGATTTGCTTTTGTCCAGCTGCACTTTCCATCTCTTCAAAATCGTCCTTCAAAAAGGAGAGAGGGAGAGAGGGAGAGAGGGAGAGAGAGAGAGAGCTAGAGAGAGAGAGAGAGAAAGAGAGAGAGAGAGCAAGAGAGACTGCGTGTGCGTGCGTGCGTGAGTGAGTGTGTATGCACATGTGCGTGTGTGTGTGTGTGTGCATGCGTGTGTGTGTGTGTAGATGTGCGTGCGTGCGTACATGTGTGTGTGTCTGTGTGTGTGTTTGTCTTTGTGTGTATGTGTACGTGTTGTTTTGTGTGTGTGTTTGTGTGTGTGTGTGTGTGTTTGTGTGTTTGTGTGTGTGTGCATGCGTGTGTGTGTGTAGATGTGCGTGCGTGCGTACATGTGTGGTGTCTGTGTGTGTGTTTGTCTTGTGTGTGTAGTTTCTCTGTCTGTCTGTCTGTGTGTGCGTGTGTGTGTGTGCGTTGTGGTGTTGTGTGTGTGTGTTGTGTGTGTGTGTGTGTGTGTGTGTGTGTGTGTGTGTGTGTGTGTGGTGTATGCGGTTGTACGTGTAACAAAAAGTGTAAACAAGATTTTCTCAATTCATAATGGGAGGACATTTACAACGTACAGGTCACACCAGCGACCGCTGAGAAGTCACAAAAACATAAGTGGGAAGTAAAGTTCTGAAGTTACGATCACATCAGCAGTTTTTGTGGAAGGCAAATGACCAACATTTCTCAGAAACTTCTGACAATATATTTTCACTGTCGTGAGAATCTGCCTTTCCACGAAAAGGCATCAATTTTATTTCAACCGAAGATTCTGCACGTACATTTCTGTATTAATTTTTGTACAAATATTTCATTAACGGTTTGACCATTGTGCCACTTCTTTCAGTTCAAGTGCACTTGTTTTCTCTACACCTGTTTTAGTATTTCTGATCTTTTCACTTGTTTCAGTCCAAGTGCACTTGTGGTCTTTTCATTTGTTTCAGTCCAGGTGCACTTGTCATCTTCCATTTGTTTCAGTCAGTCACTTGTCTTTTATTTGTTTCAGTCCAGGTGCACTTGTCATCTTTTCATTTGTTTCAGTCCAGGTGCACTTGTCTTTTCATTTGTTTCAGTCCAGGTGCACTTCTCATCTTTCCATTTGTTTCAGTCCACGGCACTTGTGGTCTTCTTCATTTGTTTCTGTCCAAATGCATTAGTGATCTTTTCACTTGTTCCCGTCTAACTACGTTTTGATTCTTCAACTGTTTTCGGTAGGAAAGCACTTTAACCCTATGACTCCCGCAACAAAACCTTAACCCTTCGATTCCCTCACCATATCCACCAGGAAGCTGGTGGATAGGGTGAGGGAATCAAAGGGTTAAGTTTTTGCTTAGCTAGAATGGTTGAGTTGCTGAGGACAAAGAGGGTGGAAGAGATGCTTGAGGCAACAAGAGATAGAGACAGGATGGAAGTCCTTGATCGCCAACGCCATGCGGCAAGGCACCTGATGATGATGAAGATGATGATGAGCATGGTTGACAATGCAGGATGCTGGTAGATTGGGTGCAGGAGTCAAAGGGTTAAAATCATCACTCTTTGCGAATGACACCCTTTCTGTCCATTCGTTTGCAAAGCAGGGACAAAGCAATGACTAATGAGTACAATGTGTGAAGTACATGTGTTCTTTGGACAGGACGGACCGTATTATCTTCGTGCTTCCACATCTGGCGTTATCATCAATTATTAAAACTGTTTTGGTAGTCAGTGATGTAGCGAACTCTCTGTCTGTCTGTCTGTCTGTCTGTCTGTCTGTTCTGTCTGTCTCTCTCTCTCTCTCTCTCTCTCTCTTCCTCTCTCTCTCTCTCTCTCTCCCCACCCCCCTTGCGTGGGTCCGTGGGTGTGTGGGAAGTAGTGTGTAGTTTCTCTGTCTGTCTGTCTGTCTGTCTGTCTGCTCTCTCTCTCTCTCTAAACCCCTCAACACACACACAAAACACACACACACACAACACACACACACACACACACACACACACACACACACACACAACACACACACACAGAATATGCCATGCCCTGTTATAAACGTACAAGGCAAAGTAACACATCTTCAATCAGAGTCATCACTTGCTTTCTCAATGGACTACGTAACATATGTTTTGTTATCTTCATACGACAAGACTCTTGGCGTAGTGAGGGGGGGGGGGGGAGAGATGAAACCATTCATGGAGTAATGATCGGCGAATTACAGATTTCTTTCCCTTTACGGCTCTTAAATTTGTTGCAGAGTTTATCTTTTATCCATTTACTTATTTACGATGGTTCTCAAATTTGTTGCAGCGTTTGTTTTTTTCATTTACTTACTCACAATAGTTCTCAAATTTGTTTAATTTTATTAACTTATTTACTTACTTACGATGGTTCTCAGATTTGTTGCTGTTTATTTATTCATTTACTTATTAACGATGGTTCTCAAATTTGTTGCAAAGTTTATTCATTCATTTATTCTGTTTTTTTGTTGTTGTTGTTGTTTTGTAATATGCTCTCATAATTTTCCATTGCTTTTATTCTTTCTCCCCATTTATAGCCGTGTGCGTGTGCGTGTGCGTGTGCGTGTGATGTGTGTGTGTGCGTGCGTCGTGCGTGGTGCTGCGTGCGTGCGTGCGTGCGTGTGTGTGCGTGCGTGCGTGTGTGTGTCTGTTTTAGCGCTTAGATTTGATTTTATCAAGATTTTGCGCTATATAAAATATTGTATATTATTATTATTATTATTATATTTTGTTTGTTTTTGGCGTTCGAGACCCGCAACTGCCACATGACGTACGCGTACCAGAGGGCTGTTTATGTATGTGCGGTCTTATTCAATATACACTCATCAGTATAAGTAACACGTAAAACTCCCAACAAATACATTTAAAACGCAAACGTATCATGTTTCGCTCTAATGGCATCACCAGCTGTCAAGTCACAAGTATCAGTGCACTGGTGGAGAGACTGTGAACACTGGCAAAACACGACAAGAGTGGAAAAATCAATATGCTGTCGTCTGCTGTCGGAAACGTGCTTCCTGTGCAGTTTTGGCGTCACTGTCAAAAACCCATACTATGACGAAGGAACCACGGCGGTTGTTTTGTTCGCTGTTTATGAAGAAATACCTTAAAAACCCTTGGACTGAATGAATGAATGAATGAACGAACGAACGAACGAATGAATGAATGAATGAATGAATGAATGAATAAATGAATGAATAAAGGAAAAAGCATATGTGCACAAAAATGAAATCAAATCAAATCAAATCAAATCAAATCAAATCAAATCAAATGAAATGAAATACAATAACATAAAATAAAAAAATGAAATAAAACAAAATAAAATGAAGTAAAATATAACAAAAGAAAAAAAAGAAAAATATCAAATCAAATCAAATCAAATCAAATAAAAATAAATAAAACCAAATAAAATAAAAATTAAATATAAAAATACAATAAAACAAAACAAAATAAAAATGAAAAAACAAAACAAAACAAAATTAAAACAAAACAAAAACAAAATGACAGAAGATGAAGGTGGGGGAGCCGAGGACAGGAGCGGCAGAAACGGGCATCTTTTAATAATCCGGTTCGTTCCGGTGACTGCGCCGATCGATCGATGGGCCGGCGGACTGGCAGAGTCCAAATCATCAGGGCCATTCGCACGCACTCAACCTTGCCTCCTATAATGAACCGACTGCCACCGGGTCCGTAACCTTCGATCATTTTACCCATCGGTTTCCCTGTCCTCCCTCATTCCCCCCACTCTCCGACTTCCCCCCCCCCTCCCACCACAAAGGTCGATTCCATGCCTGGCCGACAATCGCTCATTATGTCAAAAAATGCGTTTTCTGTCAAAATCAATCTCTTGATCGAGTTCCGAAGCAAGATTCTGAGGGGGGGGGGGGGGTGATAGATGGGTGGTGGTGGGGGAAGGAAAACCGCTTGTTTTTTGTTTTGTTTTGTTTTGATTTTTGTTTTGTTGTTGTTGGGGTTTTTTTTTTGGGGGGGGGGGATGGGGAAGCATGGGGAAGGGAAGGGAAATTATAAGAAAACATATGTCATGGATAGGTTTGCACATGCGCATGAAGGAATACATAGACATGCATGTGCAGGCAACATACATGCACATAGACATAGACATACACACACACACACACACACACACACACACACACACACACACACACACACACACACACACACACACACACACACACACACAACCATGATGCATGAAAATACCATCTGTGTACTTAACCATCCTCGTCCAAGACTTTTAACATACATGTCAATTTAACCCTTTCGATCCTTCTGCCTTATTCATCAGCTGAAGAACAAGGTGAGGAATGAAACGGTTAACTTTGACTATGATTAACAGTAAATCTTAAAATTTAAAAAGCACACGGAGCGCGCGCGCACCGTACGCGCGCGCGCATCACACACACACACACACAACACAACACACACACACACCACACACACACACACACACACACACGCAGCATACACAAAGTCTAAACTTGGCGTAGTGTGACTTAAGCCAGTGCAGTTCAACGAACAACTCAATGTTGAAATTATTTTCTTTTTTTTGGGGGGGGGGGGGGGGGGGGAGGCGCGAGGGATGAAAGAGGGGGTTATTAAATCGAAAGCAGCCACCTTAATTCATTAGAAATCCAAGACACATCGATTTTCCAGCTACTAGCATTCCACCTCGTCTCAAGAGGCTAAGTCAAAATATTATGATAAATACAATTTGTCACGCCACACGAAAAATGTTTCCCTTTACATAACATTTACATGCTGGTACAAGTATAAGAGTACTTCCCTTTAACAGTGCACCCTGAACGACTTTCATCATCATCATCATCAGGTGCCTGCCGCATGCATTGGCGACCATGGACTTTCAACCATCTCTATCTCTCGTTGCCCCAGTATTTCCCCCACCCTCCTCATCCCCAGCCACTCTGCAAGTCCGTCCCAGCATTCTCTCCCTGGGTCTACTGGTGCTCTCTTTCCCTCCAGCTTCCCCGTTGTGACAGTGCCAAATCCCCTTCCTCATAAAATGGCCTATAAATGTTGCTTGTCTTTCCTATCTTCCTTATGAGTGATCTACTGTGTCTGCCTCCATCAAGACTGTCTCGTTTGTTTTCTTGCTGTCCATGGAACTCTCAACATTCTTCTGAGAAACCACATCTCGGCTGCTCGATCCTACTCTGGCTTTGCTTGCTGACTGTCCACGCCTCGCATCCGTACACAGTATTGGTTCTATAACATTCAAGGACTCTCTTTCTGATGTTAATTGTAGGCATTTGTTGGTAAGATGCTTGTCATCTTCTTGAATGCTGTTTGGCTTGGCCGATTCTGCCAGCATTCCGATGTGCATCTGCCGTTGATGAAATGACCCTTCCCAGGTATTTGAACTTATTTAACTGTGTCAAGTGTGCCATTTGCTGTTATTTTGCATGAGGGGATTCATGTTTTTACTGATCACATGACTTCAGTCTTCTGCTGTTTAGTTCCAACCCCTTACTTTTGCTTTCTATTTCCAGTGTAGTTACGACATTTACATATAATAAAGTAACATATATCTTTTACTTCATTTCCATCCCATCCACTTCCGTCCATACATTTGGACCAAAACCCAACAAAACATCTACTGACAGTCCTTCACTGCTAAAATATTTAGCTGATAGTTTTTATTTATTTGATTAGCTTAATAGTTTGCTATGCATTTATTCATTTCATCTTATTTAACGTCATACCGATAAACCATAAGTCCTCAATTTTGTAGCAAACGTTTTGTTGAATTCGTTCGCTAGTTTATTCATTTATGTTATTTAACATCTATAAAGAATCCTTATCTGCTTCAACTTCTCGCTAAAAGTTACTTTATTTAGTTACTTTGTTATGCTGTTTATTCATTTATCTTATTCAACATCAATGGACCATCCTTAACTGCTGAAATTTTTAAATAAAACTTTGTATATTTGGTTATTTAAGCATTTATTTCTTTATCTCACTCAGCAATCTCTATGATATGAATCCTTAAGTGCTAAAAGTTTTAGCTAATAGTTTTTTTTTTTCATTTAGTAATTTAATTAGCTGGTAATGCATTTATCTTTTTTTTCCCATCGATTCGTTTGTCTACTTAGTCATTTATTCATTTTGAAAGCAAGACTACAAACTCAATTTTTTTTCAGTACTCAGCAATCTGTTCATGACCAAGGATAGCCAGAATCTCTGTGAGTCTGGTGGTACCACAAGAAACAGACCTCTGTTTCAGTTTCAGTTTTGGAATAAATTCCATATGCGCTACCAACGCTGATGCCATGTGCTGGACAAGATTCAAAATTATCATGGCATAAGACAAGCCTGTGCGTGAGGCCTATATTTATTTAACATGGACAGCAAAGAAAACAAACGAGACAGTCTTGATGGAGGCAGACACAAGTAGATCACTCATAAGGAAGATTAGGAAAAGACAGGCAACATTTATAGGCCATTTTATGAGGAAAGGAGATTTGGAGCACCTGGTCACAACGGGAAAGCTGGAGGGAAGGAGAGCACCAGGTAGACCCAGGGAGAAAATACTAGACGGACTTGCAGAGTGGCTGAAGACAAGGAAGGTGGATGAGATGCTTGAGGCAACAAGAGATAGAGACAGATGGAAGTCCATGATCGCCAACGCCATGCGGCAGGGCACCTGATGATGATGATGATGATGATGATTTTTTCATTATGCTTCGTTTATCCCTACTTTACGACGATGACTGAATGTACAAACAAACAAACAAATAAACAAACAAACAAACAGAAGCACTTATTGCATCTTGTATAACATTTGGAAATGGAAAGAATGTTTGTGCTTGTTGTCTTGTCTTTTCTGTCTGTCTGTATCTGTCTCTGTCTGTCTGTCTGTCTGTATCTGTCTGTCTGTCTGTCTCTCTCTCTTCTCTCCCCGCGCATGCTCACGTGCTGTGTGTGTGTGTGTGTGTGTTGTGTGTGTGTGTGTGTGTGTGTGTGTTGTGTGTGTGTGTGTGTGTGTGTGTGCGTGCGGTGCGTGTGTGTGTGTGGTGTGGTGTGCGTGTGTGTGGTGTGTATGTATGTGTGTGTGTGTGTGTATTTACGGAGCGGGTGAATGCATACGTGTCAGTAGACAGAGCTGGCCAAAATCTCTCCACTGAAAAAGCACGAGCACTCAACGAGGGCTCAGAATGTATGTAAAAATGATACAAGACGGAAAAGGGAGAGGACAGGGCACGAGGAAGGAGTGTAGAGAGAAACAGACAGACAGACAGACAGACAGACAGACAGACAACGCAAGCGAGACAGAGAGATACAGAGAGAGAATGAACAAACGTACGAATAAAACAAATGAGAGAGACACACAAAAAACACATACAGAGAGAAAACACAGGAGAGAGACAGACAGACAGAGACAGAGACAGACAGACACACACACACACACACACGAGACAGACAGAGAGGGGGGCAGCACACGCAGAGACAGACGGGGAGAGAGAAAAGAGAGGAAAGAGGAAAGAGAGAGGGAGAGAGAGGCGAGGTAAAGGGAAGGAGAGGAGAGAGAGAGAGAGAGAGAGAGAGCGGGGGGGGGGGGAGTGAGAAAGAGAAAGATAGAGAGAGATAGAGAGAGATAGAGAGAGAAAGAAAGAGAAGAGGTAGTAAGAGAAAGAGAAGAGAGAGAGAGAGAAAGAGAGAGACGGGGGGGGGGGGGGGAGATAGTGAAAGAGAAAAGAGAGAGAGAGAGAGAAAACAAAAAGACAAATTGGGACCAAACATATCTTTGAGACAATAACAACAAACAAAGAGAAAAGAATAAAAGGTAGATAAAAATTGTGACGGTGTGTGTGGTGTGTATGTAATGGGGAATCAAATACATAAATGAATGAATGAATGATAAAGAAATAAATACATACATATATATATATGTATATATTAAATAAATAAAATAAACAAATGTATAAAAACCAATGGTAGTCAAAACGATAAACGAAATACACTTCAAAGTACACGTAAAAAAATGGAGGTGTGTGTGACAATTGTCTGTCTTTGTGTCTGTTATTTTCTATCTTTTATTGTTTTGTCTGTCTTTGTGAGTGTCTATTTTCTGTCTTTAATTGTTTTGTGGCGGTGTGTGTGGTGAATGAATGAATGATAAAGAAATAAATACATATATATATAATATAATAGTATATATAAATAAATAAAATAAACATAAAGATAGTGAAAGAGAAAGATAGACAGAGAGATAGAGAGAGAAGAGAGACACAAAGACAGACACACACAACACACATACCAAACACACACACACACACAGAGAAAGAGAGAGAGACAGAGCGAGATAGAGAGAGAGAGAGAGAGAGACAGACAGACAGACAGACAGACAGACAGACAGACAGAGACAGAGACAGAGACAGACAGAGAGGGAGTGGGAGAGAGGATCATTATAAATAAATAAATAAATAAATAAAGAATAAATGAATGAATGAATGAATGAATGAATGAATAAATAAATAAATGAATGAATGAATAAACAGGCTAAATAAATAAAATAAATACAACGGTAGTGAGCATGATGGTGATGGTAATCAATACAACCAATCAATCAATCAATGCAATACATCAAAGTAGTGGCGGTGCGTGCGCTAGTGGTCACTAAGACTTACACGTAGCCGGTCTTCCCAAGACATCTGAAGCAACTTGATCAGATCGATGGGCTCCCCCAGCTCCGTTACCATGACAA
This sequence comes from Monoplex corrugatus, assembly GCA_030674185.1. Lineage (NCBI taxonomy): Eukaryota > Metazoa > Mollusca > Gastropoda > Littorinimorpha > Ranellidae > Monoplex > Monoplex corrugatus. Next base: position 12,651,806 of record CM060308.1, on the reverse strand, counting down.
CCGTCGTGTCGCCCTCCCCGTCGTAAGGTTTGTCAGGCACGCAGAACCCCAGTACCTGTTGGGTGGAAACACACCACGACACACTTAGTATCAGCACACTGTATGTCAATGAATGTGGTAGTTTTCTATTTGGGAACACACACACACACACACACACACACACACTCACTCACTCTCTCTCTCTCTATCACACACACACACACACAGACACACACACACACAGACACACACACACACAAACAGAGACAACGCGCGCGCGCACATGCACACATACACACAGACGCACGCACGCACACACACAACACACGGACGCACACGCACGCAGAGGCACGTACGCACGTACACACTCACGCACGCACAGACACAACACACAGCACGCATGCACCGCACACACAAATACACACACAACCACACATACACAAATACACACACAGAGAAAGAGAGACAGACAGAGCGAGAGAGAGAGAGAGAGAGAGAGAGAGAGAGAGAGAGAGAGAGAGAGAAGACAGACAGACAGAGAGAGACAGAGACAGACAGGGAGGGAGTGAGGGAGTGAGGGAGAGAGATCATTATACTGCTTGTGAAATATATGTTCAAAATTGAACAGTTTAATGCCAAAACGAATTTTCACTTGTCCATCTTCAACGCTCATGGAACAACTATATGTCACTGTTTCCTCTACAGAAAACCATACATTTTCATGATATTTATATAAATTAAAACCTTCGCTGTTTAAAATATTGTGATGTACGTTTTGTATGTAATCTGTTCTTCATACGTCAACAACACTCACAAAGACAGATAAAGCAGTAAAAGACAGAAAAGAAGAGACATTCAAAGAGACAGACAAAACAATTAAAAGACAGGAAATAACAGACACAAAGAGAGACAAAACAATAAAAGATAGAAAATAACAGACACTCACAGAGACAGACAAAACAATTAAAAGACAGGAAATAACAGACACAAAGAGAGACAAAACAATAAAAGATAGAAAATAACAGACACTCACAGAGACAGACAAAGCAATAAAAGACAGAAAATAACAGACACTCACAGAGACAGACAAAACAATTAAAAGACAGGAAATAACAGACACAAAGAGAGACAAAACAATAAAAGATAGAAAATAACAGACACTCACAAAGACAGACAAAACAATAAAAGATAGAAAATAACAGACACTCACAAAGACAGACAAAACAATAAAAGAGAAAATAACAGACACAAAGACAGACAAAACAATAAAAGATAGAAAATAACAGACACTTACAAAGACAGACAAAGCAATAAAAGACAGAAAATAACAGACACTCACAAAGACAGACAAAACAATAAAAGACAGAAAATAACAGACACTCACAAAGACAGACAAAGCAATAAAAGACAGAAAATAACAGACACTCACAGAGACAGACAAAGCAATAAAAGACAGAAAATAACAGACACTCACAGAGACAGACAAAACAATAAAAGACAGAAAATAACAGACACTCACAGAGACAGACAAAACAATAAAAGACAGAAAATAACAGACACTCACAGAGACAGACAAAACAATAAAAGACAGAAAATAACAGACACTCACAAAGACAGACAAAACAATAAAAGACAGAAAATAACAGACACTCACAAAGACAAAGCAATAAAAGACAGAAAATAACAGACACTCACAAAGACAGACAAAACAATAAAAGACAGAAAATAACAGACACTCACAGAGACAAAACAATAAAAGACAGAAAATAACAGACACTCACAGAGACAGACAAAACAATAAAAGACAGAAAACAACAGGCACTCACAAAGACAGACAAAGCAATAAAAGACAGAAAATAACAGACACTCACAGAGACAGACAAAGCAATAAAAGACAGAAAATAACAGACACTCACAAAGACAGACAAAGCAATAAAAGACAGAAAATAACAGACACAAAGACAGACAAAGCAATAAAAGACAGAAAATAACAGACACTCACAAAGACAGACAAAGCAATAAAAGACAGAAAATAACAGACACTCACAAAGACAGACAAAACAATAAAAGACAGGAAAAATAACAGACACTCACAAAGACAGACAAAACAATAAAAGACAGAAAATAACAGACACTCACAGAGACAGACAAAACAATAAAAGACAGAAAATAACAGACACTCACAGAGACAGACAAAGCAATAAAAGACAGAAAATAACAGACACTCACAGAGACAGACAAAGCAATAAAAGACAGAAAATAACAGACACTCACAGAGACAGACAAAGCAATAAAAGACAGAAAATAACAGACACTCACAAAGACAGACAAAGCAATAAAAGACAGAAAATAACAGACACTCACAAAGACAGACAAAACAATAAAAGACAGAAAATAACAGACACTCACAAAGACAGACAAAGCAATAAAAGACAGAAAATAACAGACACTCACAAAGACAGACAAAGCAATAAAAGACAGAAAATAACAGACACTCACAAAGACAGACAAAACAATAAAAGACAGAAAATAACAGACACTCACAAAGACAGACAAAACAATAAAAGACAGAAAATAACAGACACAAAGACAGACAAAGCAATAAAAGAGAATATAACAGACACAAAGACAGACAAAACAATAAAAGACAGAAAATAACAGACACAAAGACAGACAAAGCAATAAAAGAGAAAATAACAGACACAAAGACAGACAAAACAATAAAAGACAGAAAATAACAGACACAAAGACAGACAAAGCAATAAAAGAGAAAATAACAGACACAAAGACAGACAAAACAATAAAAGATAGAAAATAACAGACACAAAGACAGACAAAACAATAAAAGATAGAAAATAACAGACACAAAGACAGACAAAACAATAAAAGATAGAAAATAACAGACACAAAGACAGACAAAGCAATAAAAGACAGAAATTAACAGACACTCACAAAGACAGACAAAACAATAAAAGAAAATAACAGGCACTCACAAAGACAAAGACGGACAAAGCAATAAAAGACAGAAAATAAGCGACACTCACAGAGACAACAAAACAATCCTCTCTTTCTTTAACGAAAGACGATTTTGAAAAGAAAATCAAACAGAAAACAAGAAGAAAAAAAAAAACCCACACAAATGGGGGATTCCAAATCAAACGATCCTCTGTTTTTTACAATGGGTGTCGGTGTCCAACAATACGGTGCCAGCAGGAATCCGCCATTCCAAGGGAGGCCAATCGCTGTTCCTCCCGATACAAATGCCTGTTTGTCCGCCACATTTCTACTCCATCCATCCTCTCCCGCCACATTTCTACTCCATCCATCCTCTCTTTTTCATTTTCTTCACACATTTGCCCACTAGGCTGGCTGCAGTTTTTTTCATCATCCCTTTTCTTGTGTCCTGTTGTTTTACATTATTAGTTTTCCTGTCTCCTCCAGTGTTTTTATTATTACTTTTTATTCTTCTGTTGTGCTTTTATTCTTACTTTCCTTTTCTTCTGTTGTGTTTTCATATTATTTTTCTTTTCTCCTACTTTGTTTTTATTATCACTGTTCTTGTCTCCTGTTGTGTTTTTATTCTTACTTTCCTTTTCTTCTGTTGTGTTTTCAAATTATTTTTCTTTTCTCCTACTTTTTATTATCACTGTTCTTGTCTCCTGTTATATTTTCATTATTATACGTCCTGCCTCCTGTTATGTTTTTGTTATCACTTTTGTCACTTGTAGGTGATTTTTTTTTTATTACCTTTCCTGTCTCCAGCTGTGTTTTAATTATTACTTTTCTTGTCTCCTGTTGTGTTTTATTTATTACTTTTCTTGTCTCCTGTTTTGATTTTATCATTACTTTCCTTGTCTCCTGTTTTGTTTTTATCATTACTTTCCTTGTCTCCTGTTGTGTTTTAATTATTACTTTTCTTGTCTCCTGTTGTGTTTTTATCATTACTTTCCTTGTCTCCTGTTTTGATTTTATCATTACTTTCCTTGTCTCCTGTTTTGTTTTATTATTACTTTTTTGTCTCCTGTTGTGTTTTATTATTACTTTTTTGTCTCCTGTTGTGTTTTTATTATTACTTTTTTGTCTCCTGTTGTTTTTATTATTACTTTCCTTGTCTCCTGTTTTGATTTTATCATTACTTTCCTTGTCTCCTGTTTTGTTTTATTATTACTTTCCTTGTCTCCTGTTTTGATTTTATCATCACCTTTTCTTGTCTTCCTGTTGTGTTTTATTATTACTTTCCTTGTCTCCTGTTTTGATTTTATCATCACTTTCCTTGTCTCCTGTTTTGATTTTATCATTACTTTTCTTGTCTCCTGTTTTGTTTTATTATTACTTTTTTGTCTCCTATTTTGATTTTATCATTACTTTCCTTGTCTCCTGTTTTGATTTTATCATTACTTTCTTGTCTCCTGTTGTGTTTTATTATTACTTTTTTGTCTCCTATTTTGATTTTATCATTACTTTCCTTGTCTCCTGTTTTGATTTTATCATTACTTTCCTTGTCTCCTGTTTTGATTTTATCATTACTTTTCTTGTCTCCTATTTTGATTTTATCATTACTTTTTCTTGTCTCCTATTTTGATTTTATCATTACTTTCCTTGTCTCCTGTTTTGATTTTATCATTACTTTTCTTGTCTCCTGTTGTGTTTTATTATTACTTTTTTGTCTCCTATTTTGATTTTATCATTACTTTTCCTTGTCTCCTGTTTGATTTTATCATTACTTTTCCTTGTCTCCTGTTTTGTTTTATCATTACTTTCCTTGTCTCCTGTTGTGTTTTATTATTACTTTTTTGTCTCCTGTTGTGTTTTATTATTACTTTTCTTGTCTCCTGTTGTGTTTTATTATTACTTTTCTTGTCTCCTGTTGTGTTTCATTATTACTTTTCTGTCTCCTGTTGTGTTTTATTATTACTTTTCTGTCTCCTGTTGTGTTTTATTATTACTTTTTCTGTCTCCTGTTGTGTTTTATTATTACTTTTCTGTCTCCTGTTGTGTTTTAATTATTACTTTTTCTGTCTCCTTTGTGTTTTTATTATTACTTTTTTGTCTCCTGTTTTGATTTTATCATTACTTTTCCTTGTCTCCTGTTGTGTTTTATTATTACTTTTCTTGTCTCCTGTTTTGATTTTATCATTACTTTCCTTGTCTCCTGTTGTGTTTTATTATTACTTTTTTGTCTCCTGTTTTGATTTTATAATTCTTACTGTGCACAACAGCCGAACCCCTTGTTGTAGAGGGGTCAAATTTTCGACTTTAATGTCTTTCTCAAGTAAAATCAGAATGTTTTGATTTTATCATTACTTTCCTTGTCTCCTGTTGTGTTTTATTATTACTTTTCTGTCTCCTGTTGTGTTTTATTATTACTTTTTTGTCTCCTGTTTTGATTTTATCATTACTTTCCTTGTCTCCTGTTGTGTTTTATTATTACTTTTTTGTCTCCTGTTTTGATTTTATCATTACTTTCCTTGTCTCCTGTTGTGTTTTATTATTACTTTTTTGTCTCCTGTTTTGATTTTATCATTACTTTCCTTGTCTCCTGTTGTGTTTTATTATTACTTTTTTGTCTCCTGTTTTGATTTTATCATTACTTTCCTTGTCTCCTGTTGTTTTATTATTACTTTTTTGTCTCCTGTTGTGTTTTCATTATCATTTTGTCCCGTCTCCTGTTGCCTTTTTATTAATGCTCTTCTTGTCTTGTGTTTTTATTACAGATTTTCGTATAGTTTTTATCACAACTTATCTCCTCTTATGTTATCATTGTTACTTTTCCTGTCTCCATTTCAGTTTTTATTTTTACTTTGCCTGCCTCCCGTTGTGTTTTTACTCTTACTTTTCCTGTTTTCTCTCATCTTCTTATCTATATACTTACTTTTCCTGTCTCCTGTCATCTTCTTATCTATATACTTACTTTTCCTGTCTCCTGCTCTGTTTTCGTCATCACTTTTTTCTGTCTCCTCTCGTGTTTTCATTGTCACTTTTGTTACCTCCTGTTGTGTTTTTTATTACTACCTTTCTAGCATACATTTTTACTTTCACTTTGTTCCCTCTCTCCTCTTGTGTTTTCATTATTATTTTAAAATGATATAAGATATAATATAGAAGGAAGTAAAAGAGAACTTTTATGTGATGCAGTTTGAGAAAGAGAGAATGAGAGAGACTTAAAAAGAGAGGAACGGGGAGAGAGAAAGAGAGACAGACAGAGACAGACAGAGAAAGAGAGATACAGACAGACAGACAGACAGACAGGCAGGCAGACAGACGAAAGACACAGAGAGAGAAAGTCAGAGAGAATGAGAGGCAGTGACAGGGACACAGAAGCAAAGAGAAAGAACAGTAACACATAGTTATACAGAAATACTCCGAAATCTCTTTCCATATGGACAGATTACGAAACGGGAAAAGGACACAAGAAAAACAAATTTGGACAAGTGAAGATTCCGAATCAAACGTTCTTCTCTATTCCTTCAGCCGTTTTTTTACGACGCGTTTTGTGTCCAACAATGTGGTGCCGGCATGAATCCCCTATTTCAAGGGAGGCCAATCGCTGTTCCTCCCGCTACAAATGCCTGTTTGTTGCCTTGCAGCCAGCAGAGAAAAGACGCCAGACACAAGAGTTCAAGACAGAATTGCAATCTCCCTCTGTCCTGTCCCCCACATTTCAACTCCATCCATCCTCTCTCCTCATTTTCTTCACACATCTGCCCATTGGGATGGCTGCAGCATTTTCATTGTTGCTTTTCTGTCTTTTGTCATTCTTGGCTGAATTTATTTCTGTCCTTCACATAGCGTCATAACGATGCACAATTCTGGTTTCACTCTTTGAATCCCGCACCCTGTCCACCAGCATCCTGAATTGCCGACCATGCTAGCAAAGCAAAACCTTAACCCTTTGATTCCCTCAAGCTGGTGGATAGGGTGAGGGAACCAAAGGGTTAAGCTTTTGCAGTTGGTGAAAAGGATGAAGAAGTCAAAGGGTTAAATTAAAGACTGCTGTTCTGTCAGTATAAAGCAGGCACTGAGCCAGTTAGCCGACGGAGAAAGAGACAGACAGAGAGACAGACAGACAGACAGACAGACAGACAGACAGACAGAGACAGAGACAGGAGGGAAGGAGGATATAAGGAAATAGGGAAGGGTGGAAGGAGAAAGGAATAGAGAGAGGGAGGTAATGGGTTGAGAAAATGGGAAAGGGAGAGAGAGAAGGTGGAGGCTAGAGGCAGGGAGTAAAACGAGAGATAGAGAAGAACAGAGGGACAGAGGGAGGAAGAGGGAGGAAGAGAGAGAGAGACAGACAGAGAAACAGACAGAGGACAGATAGAGAAAGAGAGGGAGAGACAGAGAAAGTGAGAGAAAGAGAGTGAGCAAGTGAGAGAGAGAGAGAGATAGACAGAGAGAGAGAGAGAGAGAGAGAAACAAACAGACAGACAAACAAGAGACAGAGACAGAGACTGGCAGAAAATCTAACAGAGGCACAGAGAGAGACAGACAGAATGAGACGTCGAGACAGAAACACACAAACAGAAAGTGACAACAACAACAACAACAACAAAAATAAAAAATAAAAAATAAATATAAATAAGAGGCAAAAAGTCAGACAAACGAGGATACAAAAAACCAACTTCTATTTTCCTAATAGAGGATTTATGAACAGGGAAATGAAAATGAATGGAAGGGGATAAAATCCTGGACAGGGGAGATTCCAAATCAAACAGATTCCAAATCAAACGTTCATCTACTCCAAGATTTGGCTGAATTTATTTTCACATAAAGTTGCTGCCGCACTATTGTGTTAGCACTGCTGGCCAGACAATATGCAATGGATGACGCACACCGACAGGCAGAAAGGCAGAGACAGAAAAAGAAACAAAAAATGTTATGGCACCATTGTTAGCGGTAGAGGGGGGGGGGGGGAGGCAAGAAGAGAGGGAGAGAAAGACAAATAGCCACAGAGAAAGAAAATCAAAAGGAGAAGGGAGGAAGAGACACAGAGAGAGAGACAGAGAGAGAGACAGAGAGAGAGACAGAGAGAGAGAGAGAAAGAGAGAGAGAGAGAGACAGAGAGTTACTAAAGAGAGAATATGAGAGAAAGGAGAGAGAAGAAAGAAAGAAAGGAAGAAAGACATGATGACAGACAAACAGAAAGAAAGAGAGAGGAGTGAGAGAAAGAAAGCAGAAGAAGAGAAAGAGAAAGACAGAGAGAGAGAGAGGGGAGAGAGAGAGCAGGAGAGAGAGGAGGAGTATACAAAGGGGTATACAGACACACTGAAACAGAAAACTCTTTTCTTAAGAAACAACACAAAACAGAAAAAGACAGAAAGAACAGGAGAGGAGAGGGGAGGGGGGAGGCAGGAAGACAAGGAGAGAAAGAGAAATAAGCACAGAGAGGGAGTTGTGTGAAATCTCTTCTTCATTTATGGATTCCAAATCAAACGTTCTTCTTCATTCCTTCAACCGTTTTTTTTACGACGCGTTTTGTGTCCAACAATGTGGTGCCGGCATGAATCCCCCATTTCAAGGGAGGCCAATCGCTGTTCCTCCCGCTACAAATGCCTGTTTGTTGCCTTGCAGCCAGCAGAGAAAAGACTCCAGACACAAGAGTTCAAGACAGAATTGCAATCTCCCATTGTCCCCCACATTTCAACTCCAGCCGCTCCATCCATCCTCTCTCCTCATTTTCTTATGACCAATGCGCTGGTTGCAGTGTTTTCATTATTACTTTTCTTGTCTTCTTGTTCAGCCTTTTTTTTTTTTTTTTGGGGGGGGGGGAGGTTAGTTAAGCTTTTTCTCATAAAGGTACAACCCACAATCTCATCTTGATATTCCTAATTAATTTATTATCGACATGCCAGACCCACTGTAGCTTCATCAGAGCCCTATTAACGGGGTGTTTCCAAGTACCTGGAATGGTCTTTGTAGCTGTTATAACAGTCTGTGGGTATATCTTTAACCCATCCACCTTTCATGCAGCAATCTTCAACTACACCCTTTCTACATTTCACAGGGAGGAGGAGGAATTGGACTGTGTAAGTGGATGGCTTTAGAAAGGGAAAAGAAAGGCAACGAAGGAAAAAGACTTTTTTATTTTATTTTAGGACAGAGAACCAAATGGGGAGAGAGACAGACACACACAGAGGGAAGGACAGAGAGGGAAAGAGAGAGAGAGAGAGAGAGAGAGAGAGAGAGAGAGTGAGTGAGTGAGTGAGTGAGTGAGGTGAGTGAGAGAGAGAGAAGAGAAATGTAATAAAAGACAGAGACAGACAATGTATGTGTGTCTGAGAGAGACAGACATAGAGAATGACAGATGACAGAGAAACAGAAAATAAGAGACAGACACGCCAACAGAAATAGAAAAATTCTCTTCCTTAATTTAAAAATATGAAACAGAAACTGAAGCAGAAAAAAATCCTAATTGGAGAATTCCAAATCCAACGCTTCTCTTCTCCAGGCCCGTTTTTTACGACGCGTTTTGTGTCCAACAATGTGGTGCCAGCATGAATCCCCCATTTCAAGGGAGGCCAATCGCTGTTCCTCCCGCTACAAATGCCTGTTTGTTGCCTTGCAGCCTGCAGAGAAAAGACGCCAGACACAAGAGTTCAAGACAGAATTGCAATCTCCCTCTGTCCTGTCCCCCACATTTCAACTCCATCCATCCTCTCTCCTCATTTTCTTTACACATATGACCAATGGGCTGGTTGCAGCGTTTTCATCATTATTTTTCGTGTCTCCTTGTCCAGCATTCTGAGGGAATTTATTTAAGAGATCTTTCTCAGGAAGTTACTGAGATGAACAATGACTGTTAGCACTGCTGTTGGTCAATCAGTATGGATCCCCGTGCAGGATGGGTGAGGACAAAGAGCGATTTAAGAACAGCAATATGGACCAGCCATGCAAAACAAAAAACAAAAAAAACAACAAACCATAAATGAACAACTGTCTTCCACACCACCCCCACCTTTGCCAAAGCTTTCCCCTTTCCCCATGCCAGTAAAGGCTTGCTACTGAAAACAATGATCAATAAGTAACTTGATTTCCCCATAACTCCTCAGTAGTTATGGGCTTGTTAGAAAAAAAGGAATGAATTGTAAGCATCTCTTATCAAGATTTTGCGCTATATAAATATTGTAATAAATATTGTAATTATTATCTCTCCCCTCATAATGGTGGCCGAAGAGACTGAGCAAGGAACACCTCTTATCAATAAGGGCCAGCAGAACAGATAGAGCAATGGAATTTCTTGTCAATAAGGGTCATCATAACATAATGACCAAACAATGAATATCTCTCAGAACAGACTGAACAATGAATATCTCCCCTCAATAAGGACGAGCAGAATAATCTGGCAATGGATCTCTCTCCCCCTCAATAAAGGCCTGCAGAACGACTGGCAATTAGCATCTCTCCCCTCAATAAGGACCAGCAGAACAGACTGGAATTAGCATCTCTATCCTCAATAAGGACCAGCAGAACAGACTGGCAATTAGCATCTCTCCCCTCAATCAGGACCAGCAGAACAGAACTGGCAATTAGCATCTCTCCCCTCAATCAGACCAGCAAACAGACTGGCAATTAGCATCTCTCCCCTCAATAAGGACCAACAGAACAGACTGGCAATTAGCATCTCTCCCCTCAATAAGGACCAGCAGAACAGACCGGCAATTAGCATCTCTCCCCTCAATAAAGACCAGCAGAACAGACCGGCAATTAGCATCTCTCCCCTTAATAAAGACCAGCAGAACAGACTGGCAATTAGCATCTCTCCCCTTAATAAAGACCAGCAGAACAGACTGGCAATTAGCATCTCTATCCTAAGGACCAGCAGAACAATCTGGAAAAGCGTCTCTTTCCCCTCAATAAGGACAAGCAGAACAATCTGGAAAAGCGTCTCTTTCCCCTCAATAAGGACAAGCAGAACAATCTGGAAAAGCGTCTCTTTCCCCTCAATAAGGACAAGCAGAACAATCTGGAAAAGCGTCTCTTTCCCCTCAATAAGGACAAGCAGAACAATCTGGAAAAGCGTCTCTTTCCCCTCAATAAGGACAAGCAGAACAATCTGGAAAAGCGTCTCTTTCCCCTCAATAAGGACAAGCAGAACAATCTGGAAAAGCGTCTCTTTCCCCTCAATAAGGACAAGCAGAACAATCTGGAAAAGCGTCTCTTTCCCCTCAATAAGGACCAGCATCACATCATTCTAGAACTGTGCAGAAAGACACGGATAAAAAACAGAACACAATGGACCAAACCCAACATGTGGAAAATGAGTATTCACATCCCTTTACATTCTAGAAATATTTGAGCCTTCTGGTTAAAAAAAAATAGAAAAGCCCAAACAACAGGAAAATAGTGTTCTTTCATTCTGAAACTTTCAAATTACAAGCTCTCTGTTGGTCGCTATTTTGTAACAGTTAGCAGAAAGGACTGAGCAATGAGCGTATCCCCTTCTTGTTGGCTGATTTGCAGAAAGGACATGCGCAATGAGCATCTCTCCTCTCTATATTATGTTTGCAGAAAAGACTGAGCAACGAGCGTGTCTTCACTCAATTTGGTAAGCAGAAAGGACTGAGCAATGAGCGTATCCCCTTCTTGTTGGCCGATTTGCAGAAAGGACTGCGCAATGAGCATCTCTCCTCTCTATATTATGTTTGCAGAAAAGACTGAGCAACGAGCGTGTCTTCACTCAATTTGGTAAGCAGAAAGGACTGAGCAAAACTATCTCTCCCTCAATATGAGCTGACTAGCAGAAACGACTGAGCAATGAGCGTATCTCCCTCAACATGCACTGGCTAGCAGAAAGGACTGAGCATGAGCATCTCTCTCCTTAATATGAGCTGACTAACAGAAAGGACTGAGCAATGAGCATCTCTCTCCTCAATATGAGCTGACTAGAAAAACGATTGAGCATAAGCATCTCTTCCTCAATATGCACTGGCTAGCAGAAAGGACTGAACATGAGCATCTCTCCCCTCAACTGATGGTTAGCAGAAAAGGACTGAGCAATGAGCATCTCTCCCTATAAAATGGGCTGGCTAGACAAAGAGCTGGGCTGAAAAGATTGAGCAAAGAGCATCTGTATCTTCCATGCGGTTGACATACAAAACAGACAGCAATTCTCCTTTCAGTATGCACCAGCTATCAGAAAAGTCTGAGCAATGAGCAATGAATCCGCGAAAATGAGTCAGTTAGCAAAAAGAGAAATAAGCATCTCTGGCTATGTAATTATGGGCAAGTAGGAAAGATAGAATGCAATGAAAATCTCTTCCCCTCCAACATGGCTGGAAAGCATAAAAGACTGAGCAATCAAGCAATGAGCAATTCTCCCACAATACTCAATACGGACTGACAAGCAAGGAAAACACTTAAATACTAAACAATGAGAAAACTCTATCCTCATTACAGGCTTGGCAAACAAAACAGAAAAACTGAGCAACTCATAGACACACAGACACATACAGAACACAGCACACAGACAACAACACACACACACACACACACACACACACACACACACACACACACACACACACACACACACACACACACACACACACACCCCTAAAATCACTTTAGTGAATAGACATTAAATCAAAGACAACCACACACACTCTCTCTCTCTTTCTCTCTCTCTCAATCTCTCGCGCGCTCTCTCTCTCTCTCTTTGTTCATGCATGCATGATTACAATAATACCAATGTAACATGACCACTTCTGAGTCACTGAAAACTGACAAATTGATCACCTTTCATTCTGTCAGAGTGCCCGCATGCACGCATGATTACTAGTGTAACATATCCACGTGTGAGTCACTCACAACTGAAAAACGAAACCCTCTGCATGCAAATCCTGTCAGCTATAAATCCTCCCCAACTCCCACACTTCACCCCCACCCTCCACCCCCCCACCCCCCATCCCCAACTCTCTGTATCCAGAATCCTTTAATCAAACTTCCCCCAACATTTGCTGGTTCTGGTTTTCATCAAGTTCTTGTGTATATTTGGGTGTAATAGTTATCTTCAGAGCTTGATGTTTTATGTGCTCCATCTTCCGCTCTGGGGTGATTATGACCGTGTGTTGGGGACTCTGGATAAGGGTGGTACCACTCTGTTCTCAGGCAGTTGTATCCTACCAGTACGATGGACGCAAACACTGGTCCCCCATCTATCTCCTAAAATTCTCATGTTTCAGTTTCAGTTTCGGTTTCTCAAGATGACGTGTTCGAGCTCGGAATGAATTCTATGTGCACTAACGTCACAGGTGCCATGTGTATGGTGATCATAGTACAAGCCTTAAAACCCTTTGACTCCTGCACCCTGTCAACTAGCGTCCCACATTGTCAACTAGGATAGCAAAGCAAAAACTTAACCTTTTGTCTCCCTCATCCTATCCACCAGCTTCCTACAGGAAGCTGGTGGATAGGATGAAGGAGACAAAAGGTTAATTGCAGATGGTGGATAGGGTGCGGGAGTGAAAGGGTTAAGCCTGCACATAAACCCATGAACTGGCCAGGTTCTGAGGTCCTACCTAGCCTATGTTTTACCTAGCCTACGTTTTAACAAGTATTGTATCAGGTAGACCCAGGGAGAAGATATTGGACGGACTTGCACAGTGGCTGAGACAAAGAGGGTGGAAGAGCTGCTTGAGGCAACAAGGGATAGAAACAGATGGAAGTCCATGATTGCCAACGCCATGTGGCAAGGCACCTGATGATGATGGCTGTATCAGTCTATCACTGGAACTAAAATTCTCATGGCTGGCTCCAACTGCCACACATCATACACTGTCTCAGGTGGGGGCTGAACGATGAGAAAGGGAGATGTTAACATGGCATCACTGGGAGGACGAACTTCCTCAAAGAAATCAACGGTTGAGGCAGAGGGGTTCCCACGAGTTTAGTGACCTCGTGTTCATGACCAAGACGAGTTACTTGGTTGGAAAAATGATGACAACCTGGGGCAAGGGTTACATGCCTTGTTTCTGAGTGTAGGCCTACCCTAGCTAAGCATATTGTATTCGCGCGCGCGTGTGTGTGTGTGTGTGTATATGTGTGTGTGTGTGTGTTTCCCTGTGCGTGCGTGCGTGCGTGCGTGCGTGCGTGCGTGTGTGTGTGTGTGGTGTGTGTGTGTGTGTGTGTGTGTGTCTCTTTCTCACTCTCTCTCCCTCTCTCTATTTGACGAGGGGGAGGGGGGTGTTGGTTGCAATGGCAGAAAGGGGTGGAGACGGGGGTAGATCTCCATGGAGAACGTTTTTTTTCCAGTTTTGCGTGACTCATAAGTGGATATACGTTACACCTCACTGTCACACATGCGTACGCACACACACACACACACACACACACACACACACACACAACAGACAGATTCAACAGAGCCAGTCATGCTGTTTCCTGCAATGAGATAAACCACTACATTCCTACGCTTTCTAAGAATACAGTTTATGGCATTTGAAATCAACTCATTTACAATTTTCATATACATTTTCTTTTCTTTTCTTTTTCTTTTTGTTTGTTTGTTTTCTTTGTTTTCGTTTGTTTGTTTATTTGTTTGTTTGTCTGTTTGTTTTAATCCAGGCGTTAACTGATTAACTGATTAGTTCCGGTTGACTACCTAACATGTTTGTTTTCTCCTGCCCTCTTTCAGTTGCCATTTCATTTTATATTTCTCAATATTTCTATATGTACTAGTATCCCCTCCCCCCCCCCCCCCCCTTACTCCTGTCCCTGTTTTTACAACATAAGTCCCTTAAGTGAATAGACATTTAATCAATAACCACTACCAGCGAACAGAGAGAAGGACAAAGACACAGACAGTGGACGTGGCCCTGAAACTGGAATGGTGGCCCAGTTGGTTAACCCCTTGACTCCAATACCCTGTCCACAACTGCAAAAACTTAACCCTTTGACGCCCTTACCCTATCTACCAGCTTCCTGCAGGAAGCTGGTGGATATGGCGAGGGAGTCAAAGGGTTAAGGTTTTGCTTTGTTAGCATGGCTGATAATGCAGGATGCTGGTTGACATGGTGCGGGAGTCAAAGGGTTAAAGCAGATACCTGAGAACCCAGATGTCCTAGGTTCAATCCCTGGGCGAACATGGATTTTTTTCCTTCCCATCCACTACCCTGAGTGGTGTTTTGGATGCTAGTTTTTCGGAAGAGACGATAAAATACAGTCCCTTGTGCAGCAAGCACTTAACACAATTAAAACTAAAACATTCCATGGAAACAAGAGTTGGAAAATTCTGTAGAAAAATCCACTTTCACACATAAGTAAAGAGACACAGAAACATGTGGAAGGGTGGGATGGAAAATGGAGTGGCACCATACTATGGCGATGTCTGTTCCCAAAGGAAAGCAACCTGCGTTTCATACATAACCCATAAATCCATTTGTGCTCCCCCCCCCCCTCCAAAAAAAAAAAAAAAAAAAAAAAAAGAGAAAAGAATCCTACCCATCCAATTCATAAATTTCTAGAACATAATACGTACAGAGAGACGTGACACACTGCACTGTGCAGGTGACTCCGTAAGTGCTATACTACACACATCGTAAGGTGGGTACTGAAACACACTTTCACACTGTCTTGAGGACCAGCTCTATATGACTTGGTTTTCTCAAGGGGAGACTGGGGAGGGGGGGGGGGGGTTGGAGGAAGGAAGAAAAAGAAACAGTATCAAATATAATGGACTGGATCTATACTTTTTCCAGATCCAAGTATTTTGCGTTCGAATTTCAGCTGCTGAAACATGATTTTGTTCATATTCTGTGTCACGTATTCAGGTGTGCTGATATAAACTCTTACACTGACTGCAAGTCCTACCATGTTCGTTACGAGTGCCATTCTGTGAAACTTAAAGACACGTGCTTTAAACCTTTGACTCCCGCAGCCTGTCCACCAGTATCCTGCATTGTAAATTACGCCAGCAAAACAAAAACTTAACCCTTTGACTCCCTCATCTTATCCACCAGTTTCTTGCAAAGCTGGTGGATAGTGTGAGGGAAGCAAAGGGTTAAATTTTCGCAGTTGGTGGATATAGTGCGGGAGTAAAAGCGTTTAACCCTTTGACTCCCGCACCCTGTCCACCAGCATCCTGCATAGTCAACCATACTAGCAAAACGAAAAATTAACCCTTTGACTCCCTCACCCTATCCACCAGCTTCCTGCGCGAACCTGGTGGACGGGGTGCCGGAGTCAAAGGGTTAAGTTTTTGCAGTTGGTGAATAGGGTGTGGGAGTCCAAGGGTTAACCAACAGGACCGCCAACTCCTCCAAGATCGACAGAAAAACCGTCCATGAAAACCAAAGTCCTAACGAAAACGCTCCCTGTTTCAAGACGCGTGTGTCTTCCCTTCCAATACCTCTGCCATCGCTCTCCCCTCCTTTCCAATGGCAGTGTCAAAGCCGGGGACCAAATTTGGTGAGATATCGAAAAAAATAGACAAGGCAGCCGCGGAGGTCTGGCCAAATTGAATCCCGCCACATAACTGTATTCCTTCTGCGTTTGCGAACTGGCAGGAAAACGGAGGAAGATTGGAGTAAAGTAGATTTTCATCATTACCGTAACAGCGTTAACCAATGTACGTGTGTGATTTCTGGACAGTTAATGTAGTGCTTCTGTTAGGCCGGAGCTCTGCCTTGAAGTCTACAAGGAGAAGAAATGAGTTG
>CM060308.1:12610175-12622675 GCA_030674185.1 Monoplex corrugatus | reverse complement strand
CATACCATCTGCCTGGAAATATGATCCCACTGCGGCATTTTTACAAGATAGCGCTCTCTTCGGTTTGTAGCGTTAGTGCTAAAATCGCCTGGACACGAGATTCGTCCCCATGTGTGAATAATGCAGTATCAACTGCTTGAATAAACAGTAAAGAAATTTTTTTTCCCAAAACAATCACTCGAAAATGGAGACAGCAGTGACCGAACGGAATAGGTCTGCAAGCCTTTCTATAATCTCCTTCTTTAAGCCGATGGAAACAAGCAACATCCACAGACAATTCAAGATAACAATCAATGTGGTTTTCGTACTTTGTTTTTGTGAAAAGGCAAGTTTCGTCCATAGTTTGTCTTTAACATGCAGTCAACACGCCAAAAGCAGCTTCACAATGCATGTTATAACATTTAGTTTTATTCAAAATTTCACGGTATCATACTCGTTCAGAAAAAAAAATAGAAAAGTGGAAGAAATATGTTAAATTGATGGTAGTTCTTTTGATGACTTTATTTCAAACTGAAAGCAGCAATAAGAAAATCAGAGCACATCACCGTCGTTGTACCAAAACCTGATTACTGCAGATGCAAGTAAAAAACAAGAAAGCATCACATTTCAAATATTCCCGAAGTGACCCGGCTGCAATAGAGTCTTCTCTGCTGGGTGGCCCCATGGCGCCTTGACAACGCCAGCTCACAAGGACTTTCTAGCACTGGGACATCCACTGTGGTGAGGAGTCGGAATGAGCGACGTAGGATTTTCTTTAAATGTAAAATGTATCGAGCATTCTATGACATGGACTGATTGCGCACAACGAAGAAGAAGAAGAGGAAGAAGAAGAAGATGAAGAAGAAGAAAAAATCATCATCATCATCATCATCATCATTACTATCATCATCAACGGCGCTGAAGTGACGCAGACGATGGGGCAGCAAACAAAAACAAACAAATATGATAATAATACTTATAATAGTAATAACAAATAAATACATAAAAAGTTCAAATCTTTGTTTGCACTTGGTCAGCAACGACACTGCACAAGATGATTAACTGATTTTCCTATAATTACATCTCACAACTGAGCATAAACATACTGTGATTAACACTGAACTGACCAACCATGTTCGTTAACTGTTTGTAAATATTCTACACTGGGTTCAGATTTTTCTCGGATGTGTGTCACACGTCGTTTTGCCCACACTATGCAGACTGTATGTTGCTGCACAGTCTGCATTCTCAATTTTTCACTGAGCGTGCATGCTGGGTGTTTTCACGTTTTCATTACCTATCAGACACTGAGATGACTTACAGATCTTTAGTGTGCATGCTTGATGCTGTCCACACTAGTTGGTACAGCCATGGACACAAGATCTGATATCTTGAGTTCAACCCCAGCCTGCAACATAAAAAAACTGGCCTGTTCGCTGCCCTCTTAATGTTTACATCATTCTGGTGGTGTCAACTTACTGTTTATTAGGTTCTTTCTCCCTTTTCCCTCCACGTTTCTAGATCTTGCCAGCGCATAGGGTTTTGTGCAGGCTAAGGAAATCTGTCAAATAGCTGCTGGCGGATTTGGGCGGAGCGCATATGGAGTTGTCCGAGCGCGGTGAATCTTTCTTTAAATAACCCCAATAAGTCCACGAAAGAGGTTTAAGCACTAACAGGTCTGCAATGCATGTTGACCTGGGAGATAGGTAAAATCTCTACCTGGCAAAGATGTCAAGACGGATCGAAACCAGGACCTTCTGACTGAAGCCCCGAGGTGTACCCACTTCACTATCGCTTGTTGTTGGGTTCCGTTATCCACTTAATTCTCTTGTTTCTCGTGTCTTTCACTCAAAAACAACGGGAATCATGCAGTGGTTCACTCTCCACAACAGGCAGTAGAGGCAACCATAGAGTGTAGGCGGACTTCATTCCACGCTCTATCTAGAGGTGACTGGACTTCAGGGGAAAGAACTCCGGCTCGTTCCGTGGAAAATAGGAAGTGTTGCAACGAAGTGTCTTTCTCTGTATTGGGATGTGTTGGTGCTTTCTTCTTTTTTAAAGTATGCTTCTTTCCATCGGTGTAGGTTCTTCCTGTTTTCTACATGAAGTGTTAAAGTGAACTTTGTTCTACTGAAATGTGTTTTTGATTTTTCTATCTTTATAAAAAATGTTAATGTGTACTTCTTTGTATTGCAAAGTGGTACTTCTTTCTTCCTTTACAAGAAGTGCAATTCTTTGTGTCGGAATGCGCTGTTCTTTTACAAGAAATATTAAAGTGCATGTCTTTGTATCGGATTCTTTTCTTTACAGGTTGTTCTTCCTTTCTGTCTGTCTTTTCTTTTGTGCGTGTGTGTGTGTGTGTGTGTGTGTGTGTGTGTGTGTGTGTGTGCGTGCGTGGTGTGGTGCGTGCGTGCGTGCGTGCGTGCGTGCGTGTGTGTGTGTGTGTGAAATGTAAGCCTGTAACATACTTATTCCGCAATCTATTTCCTCATCATGACTCACACAGCGAGCGAGCAACGGTTAAAGAACATGACGGTAAAGCCATACCGCCAATCTCCATTTCTCCGGTATCAGTGTACCTATCATTCTGTGTGAACTCTTTAATAGAACAAGAACTTAGAACACATCAGCCATAAGAATCCAAAATAGGGCTATAAGACATGTGCGTGTTGTTGTTGTTGTTTGTGTCGTGTGTGAGCGTGTACGTGTGTGTGTGCATGCGCGCGTGTGTGTCTCTGTGTGTGTGTGTGTGTGTCTGTGTGTGAGTGTGTGTGTGTGTGTGTGTGTGGTGTGTGTGTGTGTGTGTGTGTGTGCGTGTGTGTGTGTAAGTGTATATGTGTGCGAGTGCATATGTGTGCGAGTGGGTGTATGTGTTTATTGAAAGGTATGACATTCTGATATTTTGTATAACAATTTTCATCTATATTTGACAATAATTTTCAGCTACATTTGACTACAGCCTAGTTAAAATTCGACACTCAAGAACAGTCCATGAGTTCAATATTTTCACATTTTTACTCTCGATGCAAGCAGCAAGACACAGAAGATGAAGACGACAGACAAGACATAACCTTCGTCTCAATCTCTTCTTTACCTTAGTCAGTTTCATCTGCAGGTTCTTAAGTTTCAGTCAAAGTACACTTGCGACCAGCAAGTGATGCTTTTACGAGCAGTCTACGTCAAGGGCATTTTCGTAGGATGTTTTCTTCTCCCAACATCCCTCCCCTCCCTCCTGTTATTTTCTCTCTCTCTCTCTCTCTCTCTCTCTCTCTCTCTCTCTCTCTCTCTCTCTCTCTCTCTTGTTTTTTTTATTGTTTTTCTTTCTTTCTTTTTTTCGTATTTGTCTGTGACAGCGATTTTGAGTTCATTCAAATATGGCAGGTAATGATCTGGAAGAATAATCAGGACTTTAAGCAAAATTATCTGAACGGGAGCGAGGCATGTTGAAAAAAAAATTTTTGTTTTGCGTAAACACAATTCAACCGTGATCAACCAGCCTTGTTTTTGCCCTTTTAGAAAAGGAAGAAACGAATGTGGAAGAGATGAGCGGAAGGGAAGAGAAAGAAAAACAAAAAGGTAAACCCACCCTTCCCCTCACCTACTAGTTTATCCAACCCCCCCCCCACCCCTAGCCCTCCTCACCCCCCCACCACCTCTGCCCCGAAATCAAGTGCCACAAACACAACATGCGAGCTCTCTCTCTCTCTCTCTCCCCCTTCTTCCTTCCCTCCCCCCTCTCTCTCTCTCTCTCTCTTCTCCTCTCCTCTTCTCACACATACACACCGCCGTACGCAAACGCTCTAACAAAAAAGCTTACTTTATACGACGTTTATCACGTGCACGTTTTATCAGGCTGCTTATCTGTGTCCTAATAAATTGACAGAAGGGGGGATGGGGTCAAGATAGCTAAGCATGTTCTCCTCCTCCCCGGGAGGTTTACTGCCACCTTGTCCCCGTCGCTGATTTATGGCACCCCCTATATCACACCCCCACCCCCACCCTACTGCTACCCCGCCAACTACTGAACCTTCACCATTTTTGAGGTTACCTATTCCCCTTTCTCCCTTTCCCGACCTCTCCTACTCTCTTATGTCTTTTGCTCTAAAACAGAAGATTCAGTTGCCATTTTTTGAGTGTGTGTGTGTGTGTGTGTGTGTGTGTGTGTGTGTGTGTGTGTTGTGTGTGTGTGTTTGTGTGTGTGTGTGTGTTGTGTGTGTGTGTGTGTGTGTAGGGTGTAGTTTTGGTGTGGTGTGTGTGTGTGTGTTGTGTGTGTGTGTGTGTGTTGTGTTTTGTGTGTGTGTGTTTTGTGTGTGTGTGTGTGTTGTGTTGTGGTTGTGGCGTGGGTGGTGTTGTGTGGTGTGTGCTTGTGTTGTGTTTGTGTGTGTGTGTGTGTGTGTGTGTGTGTGTGTGTGTGTGTGTTGTGTTGTGTGTGTTGTGTGTGTGTGTTTTTGTGTGTGTGTTGTATTTCATTGTGTGTTGTTGTGTGTATTAAAATGTGTATCTTATTACATATAAAAAGTATGCATTTAAGCGTACACATCTAGTACTACGTACGTAATCATACAAACATATCACATACATATAAAACTGCAACAACATACATCACATACATACATACAAACACACATACATACATACACATATCACATGACTGTATATTATAATTTTATTCACACATCAGGCCGTACACGAACCATATACACACGATCTGCACTGTTAAATTATACTACTCCATACATCATCATACACATCATTACTTACTGTATTTTCTTACTCCACACCACACAAAAGAGACAGAGAGCACAGACAACAAGACACATAATAAAACAAAACATGAGACAACATACAGAGAGAACAGAGAGAGAGAAGAGAGAGAGACACAGAGAGAGACAGAGAGAGATCTATACATACAGTATACACGTTCTATCTTAACAGTTATCATATCACAAGTCGTATCAGTGTTTTCGTTTACCGGTACTGCTGATCTATAATGCAAACTATAGATGCATAAGCTACAACTGGTCAGTGTTAATCAATACTGGTCAAGTTTCACTTGGTCAGTGTGGTATTTACAATGAGTGGTCAGTTCAATTGAGACTGGGCCCAGTTACAATACGCTGACCGCAAATATTTCATGGCTTGCAATAGCATTTACTCTCTCTCTCTCTCTCTCTCTCT
Organism: Monoplex corrugatus; assembly: GCA_030674185.1. NCBI lineage: Eukaryota > Metazoa > Mollusca > Gastropoda > Littorinimorpha > Ranellidae > Monoplex > Monoplex corrugatus. Next base: position 12,617,518 of record CM060308.1, on the reverse strand, counting down.
CTCTCTCTCTCTCTCTCTCTCTCTCTCTCTCTCTTTTTTTTTTTTTTTCTTTTTTTAAGCATGGGTTTTTTTTGTTTCTTTTTTTTTCTTTTTCATTTGTCAGACCCAAGAACTCTAGATCTCGTACCTCGGGTTCAATCCCAGCCCGCATCATATAAAAACTGGCCTGTTCATTATGTCCATCTAATCAGTCGTGCGTGCAGACGGACAGAATCGTGAGTTCGAGGCCAACCCTTCTTTTTATCACTGGCCATCCTCTGCGCGTTCATACTGAAACGCTTCTGTACGTGTTTGCGGATCAAGAGACTGTACTGTACTGAAATTTTCAGTCATCAAGAGACTGTACTGTACTGAAATTTTCAGTCATTTTTAACACAAGATGGAAGACAAGAAACTGATTTCCGAAGTCAGGAATCGACCTTTCCTTTAGAACATTCTGGATATTTTGCAAATTTCTGTTTATCTGACAGTAGTTCAGGCATTAAATGATAATACTCTCCATGCATCTTTCATGATCTGTTAATTGGGTGCACAGAAAAACGGCAAATTGTTCGATGCTTCGTGTTTCTTCTCTTCCACCACCACCACAAAATCAGTTTCTGCCGCCCCGTCAGTGCCATGTTTACCAGAAAATAAGCAGCGCTATCCTCCCTTCTTCCTCAAGGACGGAGAGCGTGCTGATAAATATGAACACCTTTTCTCACGCGCATACGTTTTTTAATGTCTCAATTATTTTGGTGGCGACAGCTTAGTCTTTCATAGGCTCAACCTTCCCTTCACCCTCCTCAATTTCTCCCCGTTTCAAGACTTTCCCAGTTGCATAGGGGTCTGCGCAGACTCATGGAGTCTGACAGATAAGCGCTGGCATACATGTACTTGGGTGGAGTGCGTATGGAATTGTCCGAGTGCCATGAATTCCTCTTTGAACAGGGTGGAGTGCGTATGGAATTGTCCAGTGCCATGAATTCCTCTTTGAACAGGGTGGAGTGCGTATGGAATTGTCGAGTCCATGATTCCCTACAGGTGAGTGCGTATGGAATTCCGGTGCCTGAAGAGGTGGAGTGCGTTGACTCGAGTGCGTGAATTCCCTCTTTGAACAGGTGGAGTGCGTATGGAATTGTCCTAGTGCCACGAATTCCTCTTTGAACGGGGTGGAGTGCGTATGGAATTGTCCTGAGTGCCATGAATTCCTCTTTGAACGGGTGGAGTGCGTATGGAATTGTCTGAGTGCCATGAATTCCTCTTTGAACAGGGTGGAGTGCGTATGGAATTGTCTAGTCCACGAATTCCTCTTTGAACAGGGTGGAGTGCGTATGGAATTGTCCAAGTGCCATGAATTCCTCTTTGAACAGGGTGGAGTGCGTATGGAATTGTCCGAGGCCATGAATTCCTCTTTGAACAAACTCCAAGCTCCAGACTCTTTTACATAAATTTGCAAAGATTTTTTCTTTCAGGTCTGAAAATTCCATAACATCAAATAAATTACGTGAAACTTTAGACTGACGGTATACAACAAACATTACAAGATCACTAACAAACAGAGTTTCTGTATTTTCTTTATAAAAAGGCGATCGTTTGAATGGCTTAACCGGTTAAGCATCTTTGCTTGGTTGGTTGGTTTGGTTGGGTATATAAACGTTACAACACCAATAACAAACATTTTCTGTATTTTCTTTATAAAAAAAGGTGACTGTTTGAATGGCTTAACGCTCAACCATCTTTGTTTTATGTTTTTTGTTTTGTTTTTTGGTGTTTGGTTGATTGGTTGGTTGACTGGTTTTTAACCTTTGACTTCCGCACCCTGTCTACCAGCATCCTGCATTTTGTCAGCCATGCTAACAAAGCCAAAACTTAATCCTTTGACTCCCTCACCCTACGAGGGAATCAAAGGGTTAAGTTTCTGCCGTTGGTGGATAGGGTGCGGGAGTCAAAGGGTTAAGTTTCTGCCCGTGGTGGATAGGTGCGGGAGTCAAAGGGTTAAGTTTCTGCCGTTGGTGGATAGGGTGCGGGAGTCAAAGGGTTAATAAAAGTCTCATAAAACAATGATCTGCTTGTTATCCCCAAAGACAGAGGTGAGTGACCCGCCCTACCAGGCAAAGACTCTGGGTGACACTGACAGAACACGATCTGGAAGCAATGTGACACTTTACGGCCCGTCACGGACCCCTGAACGTTTGACGTCACTAAACACTCACTCTGTCGTCATCCGTTTCTCCACAACAATACCCGCCTTTCCCCCTGTCATCCTGCCAGGCCCTGGCTTACTGAGTACCTACCTACCTACCTACCTACCACTACCTGCCCCTGATTTACCGGGTACCCCATTCTCCACCCTGACTTGCAAGGATCAGTGTCACAGTGTTGGGAGTTAGGTCTGACGGTATGAAAACATTACATCAATAACAAATATATTTTCTGTTTTCTTTATAAGAAAAAACACCAAAAAAACAAAAAAAACCCAAGGCGATTGTTTGAATGGCTTAACTACTTAACCATCTTTTTTGTTTGTTTGTTTGTTGTTTGTTTGTTTGTTTGTTTGTTTGTTGGTTTGTTTGTTTGTTTGTTTGTTTGGTCGGTTGGTTGGTTGGTCGTCTTTTTTTTTAACCCTTTGACTTCCGCACCCTGTCTACCAGCATCTTGCCCTGTCAGCCATGCTAACAAAGCCAAAACTTAACCCTCTGATTCCCTCACCCTATCTACTCGTTTCCTGCAGGAAGCTGGTGGACAGGATGAGGGAATCAAAGGTTAAGTTTTGCCATGGGGGATAGGGTGAGGGAATCAAAGGGTTAAGTTTCTGCCGTTCCACAACAATACCCGCCTCACCCCCTGTCATCTTGCCAGGCCCTGGCTTACTGAGTACCTACCTACCTATACCTACCCGTGATTTACCGGGTACCCCATTCTCCACCCTGACTTGCAAGGATCAGTGTCACATTGTTGGGTGTTAGTTAGGTCCTAGTGGTGGTGTTTTTGCCAGCGATAGATGTTTTGTGTCATTTGCTCGCCTGAGATGAAGTTCTCTACCAAGTTCTGTATGTGCCGTGTGCTCTGCTTGGGCGCGGCACATTTGTGCCACTTTTTAAAGTGTTTGTGTTTGTGTGATCGTAGACTTGCGCGACTTCTTTTTTGATGATACTTTGTGCGAATGTTAAAATAAGCAGAACGCACGCACGCACGCGTGCACACACACACTATACACACACATACATGCAGAGAGACAGACAGACAGACAGAGACTGAGACTGAGACAGAGACAGAGAGACACAGAGGAAACAAACAAACAAAAAAAAACAAACAAATAACCAGAACCTCTTCCGTTAGCCACCTTCATCTAGCTGTTGCCTCAGCTCACCACCGGGGTGACGGAAATACGATTCAGAGCAGGAGAATTTATTAATGTCCTATGAAACCAAGATGGCCTATTGTTGTTTAATATTGATATCCCATGACAGCAGAAGCATATAGCCTCTCCATGCCCATTCTTACCAACAAATGCCTATCAATTAACATCAGAAAGAGAGTCCTTGAATGTTATATAGAACCAATACTGTTGTAGGATGCGAGGCGTGGACAGTCAGCAAGCAAAGCCAGAGCAGGATCGAGGCAGCCGAGATGTGGTTTCTCAGAAGAATGTTGAGAGTTCCATGGACAGCAAAGAAAACAAAACGAGACAGTCTTGATGGAGGCAGACACAAGTAGATCACTCATAAGGAAGATTAGGAAAAGACAAGCAACATTTATAGGCCATTTTATGAGGAAGGGGGATTTGGAGCACCTGGTCACAACGGGAAAGCTGGAGAGAAAGAGAGCACCAGGTAGACCCAGGGAGAGAATGCTGGACGGACTTGCAGAGTGGCTGGGGATGAAGAGGGTGGGGGAGATGCTGGGGGCAACGAGAGATAGAGATGGTTGAAAGTCCATGGTCGCCAACGCCATGCGGCAGGGCACCTGATGATGATGATGATGATGATGATGATGCCCATATATAAAAACAGAAGCACGTAAGATTCAAAGAGCAAGACATTAACAGATTATTTCCAGTTTGTCACGGGGAGGTAACTGCAAGCAATCAACTGTACTCATGTGCTCAGACTTTATCGCAGGGAGCCCTTAAAGATAGTCATAGAATATCAGTGCAGGCCTCATTCGTTAATTGGTTTATCAAGATCGCGCAATTGTAATACATGCATGCATAGTTCAGATGCGCTCAAATGACAGACCCTTCCACTTTTATGACAAAGATAGAAGAGAATGATTTAGATCATACTTGTATCAGACAAGATAGTTGTGCGTGTATGTGTAATGGATAGATAGACAGACAGACAGACAGACAGATAGATAGACAGTCAACAGACAGATAGATAGACAGACAGACAGATAGATAGATAGACAGACAGACAGATAGATAGACAGCAGACAGACAGATAGATAGACAGACAGACAGATAGATAGACAGATAGATAGACAGAGACATTATAGCAGATAGATAGATAATTAGATAATAGATAGATAGCAGATAGATAGATAGATAACAGATAGATAGATAGATAGATAGATAGATAGAAGAAGAAGACAGATAGATAGATAGATAGACAGAAGATAGATAGATAGATAGACAGATAGATAGATAGATAGATAGATAGATAGATAGATAGACAGACAGATAGATAGAATAGATAGATAGATAGATAGATAGACAGACAGACAGATAGATAGATAGACAGACAATAGGATAGATAGGAAGACTAGATAGTAATAGAAATAAGAAGATAGACAGACAGAGATAAAGACAGACAGACAGACAGATAGATAGAAGATAGATAGATAGACAGACAGACAGAAGACAGATAGACAGACAGATAGATAGATAGATAGATAGATAGATAGCATACGAAGATAGACAGATAGATAGATAGAAGAAGAAGATAGACAGATAGACAGATAAGACAGATAGATAGATAGCAATAGATAGATAGAGTAGACAGACAGATAGATAGATAGAAGATAGATAGAAGAGACAGACAGAAGAATGACAGATAGAGTAGATGATAGATAGATAGACAGACAGACGACAGAAGAAGACAGATAGATAGAAGATAGATAGATAGACAGATAGAAGAACAAAGAAGATAGATAGATAGATAGATAGATAGACAGACAGACAGAAGATAATAGAAACAATGAAGGTAATAAAATAGAAGACAACAACAACCAACAGAAACAACAGACAGACAAAAAAACAAACTACACAACAACAAAAGACAATAGAGATAAAACATTTCATAAACAGCAAGCTGTACATAATGACGAAACAACGGTTGAGTCCTCCTCAGGTAGGGAAGTTGTAGACGTGTTGGTCTCTCATGTCAGGACAGTTGCACGAAAGACGTGGCTACTGCTCTTACTCGTTGCTTTACATTCCTCAACTCAAGAACTCCTTATTTATGATTCCGGCCTCTGTTAATTGATATTAAACTTCAGCCTTCATCCGGAGTTCAACCATACCTTAAGTCAACTGAAGGACTCTTTAATATTCCGACCACTGTTACTTTCTATTATTAAACTGGTTATAATCTCCAGTCTAAGTTCATCCACATCTTACAGAGGTGCATAAATCATACCATTTTAGATGGAAATGATAGATGACTTTTGATAGGCCTGATAATGTATGAAAATGAATGAATGAATGAATGAATGAATGAATGAATGAATGAATGAATGAACAAATGAATAAATAAATATATGAATAAATAAATGAAGTGCAGATAAATAAACGAATTAATAACTAAACACATAAACGAACAAATAAATCAATAAACTAGTCCAGGAAAACAAATTCCCAAGATTTGTTTGGTATGCCTGTCCTTCAAATAAATATTGATATTCTTCAGGCACCTGTGTCCAGATGACTTGAGAAATATGACCACCCTCTCCACGTCAAGAGCTGTTCTCAAGCTGACTGCAAGCTACGGCGCCAACTACTGTTCCGCTTACTGCCATAATAGAACCGTACAACCAACCCTCTAATCTTTCACTCCAATAGTCGCTGGCCTCATGTCAAATGCACGCACACATTTACTAGATTTAGTAAGAATCAAGGAACACCGTAACCATTGCTACTTCAATATAACTTACCTAGTCTTTCCTGTCATTACATACAACACCAGGTAGATAGATAGATAGATACATAGATACATAGATAGATAGATAGACAGATAGATAGATAGATAGATAGATAGATAGATAGATAGATAGATAGATAGATAGATAGATAGATAGATAGATAGATAGATAGCCTCATGTCAAATGCACACACACATTTAGAATCAAGGAACACCGTAGCCATTGCTTCTTCAATAGGTAGAAAGAAACTCTAGGGAGAGCTAGACAACAGAAGGTCTTCAGAGAAGTAACCCCCTTTAGACAAGTGTTTCGGCCCTGAATTCCTTACACTCTCGGGGGGCCGGGCCACATCCAGGTCATGACTCCTGGATGCCCTTCTGCTGTTGTCTATTTTTTTTTTTCCCACGCCGGGGATCGAACCTGGGCGATTCTGCGCTTCAGAACTGCGGTACGCGGTTTTACCAATGTGCTAACGGGGCACACATCATCTGTAGGGAATTTAATCCTTATGAAGTTCACTTTTTTCGTTCCTCCTTGCCCAGATCCAGCTTGAGCTCCTTTCTGCTGCCTCTGCCATCGCTTTAAGGGCTCTAGTCCTCTTCTTCCCAGAAATGGCGAGTTGTTTCATGAGATCATAAGCGGAGGTGCCCACAAACCCTCTTGCCCCGACCTCTATGGCGAAGATTTTGACCCGCAGACCTGCTTTCTTCAGGGTGCTGGCAAGACCGGCGTATTTTTCGGTCTTGTAGATATGTGCTTCTTCCATTCTGCTTTCGTATGGCACAGTGAGTTCTATCAGAATCACTTGTTTCGAGGAGTCAGAGTGGAGAGCGATGTCTGGTCTCATGCCTGTCTTGCTGATGACATCTGGGTAATTTCTCCACTCTGGGAGGTCTGCTGTACACTCCCAGTCGACTGCTCCATCCAGAAGACCCTTTGGCAATGTGCTGGTTGTCATAGCACTTTCGGGCCAGACCTGTTTCCCTCCTGCTTTGTAGAACGTTGTCATAGCAATTGGTGCGTTTGGGGTCATGGTTTTTTCGCTAACCACATCTGTGATCACTTTCAGAACTTGGTTGTGCCTCCATGTATACCTTCCTTGGGCTAGCGCTACTTTGCAAGAGCTTAGGACATGTTCCACTGTTTGTTTCTTCTGACAGAGCGGACATGCTGGGTCGTCTGCTTTCCCCCATTTCACTAAGTTTGCATTCGAGGGGAGC
>CM060308.1:12595175-12605175 GCA_030674185.1 Monoplex corrugatus | reverse complement strand
TGAGATATGCGGAAGCAATTTTCAGTCATTTAGGCCCTTTTTTTTTTTATGTGTTTGTGTCCTTAGTTATGTCTAAATTTGTATTCAGGGGATAGAGTGAGGGAATCAAAGGTTAAGTTTTTGCTGTTGGTGGATAGGATGCGGGTTAAGATGAGCAACTAACAGATGGGACTAAACTTGAGACGTGAAATCTTGAGTATACACGGCTCAATCAAGAGAAAATGTGGGAGTGAGGTGGTAGGGACCTCAACTTTTATCAGGGCCAGCATTATGAGGGCAGTGCCCATTTTCTCTACCTCGCTGTTTAACCTTTCCCTGACTTTGAAGAAAAGTTCAGTACCCATTCACAGCTGGGTACAATGAAGGCCGCACGCAATATATTGTTCCATGGCCGTGATTGGCACTTGTGAAAATGTTCGAACTGTGGTCAGACTCTCGATATCGATCAAGCGAGATACTGATTACCAGCGAAAACACATAGATTTGAAAACGGTTGATGAAAAGTGTGTGCTAGAAAACGGTTGATGAGAATTATGCGCTAGAAAACGGTTGATGAGAATTATGTGCTAGAAAACGGTTGACGAAAATTATGTGCAAGAAAACGGTTGATGAGAATTATGTGCTACCTTTACCGTGAAAAACAGGCTACATTTTCAAAAATAGTTAATATTATTTCGTTCATTTCATGTTATTCTCAGTCTCTTTTCGTGGGAAAATAAAGTTTCATTTCAATTGAGTGTGTGTGTGTGTGTGTGTGTGTGTGTGGTGTGTGTGTGTGTGTGTGTGTGTGTGTGTGTGTGTGTGTGTGTGTGTGTGTGTGTGTGTGTGTGTGTGTGTGTGTGTGTGTGTGTGGTGTGTGTGTGTGTGTATGTGTGTGTGTGTGTGTGTGTGCGTGCATGCGTGCGTGAAATTTCATATCATTTGGCGTAGTTCCCAATCTAACTCTGCATATCTCTGATCCGTTTCAAAGTCAGGAAGAAGTTTATTGTGAGCCTGTAACCATTTTCTGCCCCCCCCCCCTACCCTTCCATCTCCCGTCCTCAACCCAACCCTCCCCCTCACCCCCACCCCACCCCCCATCCGTTGCCTGTTTCACGCTCAGGTGAGTAGGGCTGATTTGCCAGGTTGGGAGGCCCCGGCGTTGCAAACCTGATACGTTCCAAATCTAATCATGCAGCCGGTTACACGCTTCTTAATACGTATGGGCTCTGCTTGCGCCTAGTCCTTGCTCCTTCTGGTTCACAGCGCTGGGGTGAGGGACGCAGAGTTAATAGGACTGAAAATTAAAAACAAGGAACGGGGGTGGTTCTGGTTGTGATGCTGGCTGAGAAGTTTACACGACGAATTAAGTTTGTTCACTTCAAGAATAAGCCTTTCGGGAATATGGGGGAGGTTCCTGATTGTGCTGGTGGTGGTTGAGGAGTTTGTTGTGAGACTGATCTTGGAGTAATCTTATTTGCGTCATTACATTTTTGTTGCTTTTGGTGGTGGCTTGTAGGAGAGAGAGACAGGAGAGAGTGGGGAGAGACAGAGACAGACAGAAAGAAAAAAGAAGGTGGACAGAGAGAGACAGACGGACAGACAGACAGACACAGAGAGAGACAGAGACAGAGAGAGAGAGAGACAGAGAGAGAGAGAGAGAGAGAGACAGAGACAGAGAGAGAGACAGAGAGAAATTTCTTTACATTTCTTTCCCCAAATATTCAATATATTTATTTGAAAGGAAGAACGACAAAACTTCTGTATAATACACTAATACATGAATATCATACCTTACGTTTAAACAGAATGCTCCAATATCCCAAATTCACAATGATCGAAAAGTGTAAAGTAAGACATTCCGATATAGCATAGTTCAGTACACATTCATTTAAAACGTAAAAAAGCTACAGTACCGTATGAAATGTAAATCAATATAATATAAATATACCATGTCATAGAAAAAACAACACACAAGACAATATGCTTGTAAGAATGACTCAAATTACCATTATAATGACGACAATAAAAAAAACACAACTTTCGAATGTAAGACAAACTTCACGAGAATTATTGCAAGAATTCAGCACGAACTACGAACTGTGTACGTTTTTAAATCATTCGTCTTTCGCAAAGAAGTTGTGGATTGTATGACTAAGAGATCTTACCTTTCCTGTTCTTGTTAGGGGTTTACGTGTGTATGCTTCATATGTGGTTACCAATGCCTCTCATGCTTTTGTAAAACGCCTGACCAACTGATTTTAAAGTTAATATTTTATTAAAATTCATTTTTTATAACTTCTTTAACATTGTATATTCATGGTTCCTCTGTTTTTGATAATGCTTCTATTACGTGTGTAGAGCAACAGAGACTAGTTGACAGACAGGTCCAATAAGAAACACTGCTACTATCCTTGAGTAATACAGAGTTTTAAAATCTTTGTTGAAGCTATTTGAATTATTTAAGTTTTGTATACTGTTCAATGGTTAAACTTGCGGCTATAAATTGTACATTTTTTTTTTCATTGGTTTTAAACAGAATTTTATTCAAGAAAAGAAGAGTCATAAATACAGCAAAGCATGGGCAGGGCATCAAGCAATGGCTTATGTTAGCCCTCCCCCAAAACAATTGACACACTATTGGCTCAAATGCGGGCAACTTGTAAAATTTAAACCAACAAGAAACAAGAAAGAAATGAAGAAAAAAGCTAAAAGCACTACGATCATATCCTTAGCACATTAGATGAAGGAAAACAATAAAAACAAAAATGAACCAACTGTACATGTTGATACCTTAGACGTCATAGTCATCTTATTTGTTTAATATCTATTCGTGTGAAAAGGATATCAATTATATGTTTACAGTTTATATATATATTTCCCATCACGGTGGTTAGGGTATAAGCAAGTTTATGAATGGGCTATGTTTCTACATCATAGTGATGTCAATTTTATAAACTTAGTCCACATATTTTGTTGTTGTTGCTAACTTATCAACAAACTTGAATTGTACTTGTTTACAAACTTTTCCTGATGCGTGTGTGTGTGTGTGTGTGTGTGTGTGTGTGTGTGTGTGTGTGTGTGTGTGTGTGTGTGTGTGTGTGTGTGTGTGTGTGTGAGACAGATATAAAGAGAGAGAGAAGAGAGAGAGAGAGAGACAGAGAAATGCATACAATATCTTTTGTCCATCTATTTAAAAAAAAATTTTCCAGAACTCACATCATGCCACTCTATGGGAAATGATTGGAAATATGATCTATTGCTGTATATTAAACAAACAAAGCAACAAACAAAAATAAAACGAATAAAAAAACTCTTTATCGTTCTATGTTACGGTGATTTCAACTGTGTTGACAAGCATTCAACTGTGTTTACAAGCAAACTGAATTTCCTTACATTTCATTTTTCAGTGCTTAGGCATCAATGTTACACACACAGTCGAAATAATATTTACAAGCTGATTCTTTAATACCTTTTCTCATCCAAGTAGTTTCAGTTTTTTGTCAAAACCTCACGAACAGTTTTTGTTAATTTATCAAAACTGCAGGAATTATAGCTATACAGGTTTGCAAAGTGTGTATTTTTGCATTTCAAGCCATGTGAACTATATAAATCTGTTAATGTTGTCCTCAAAAAAGATTTGAATATTTTAAGCCTAAAATCTAATTTGTTTACCGATAAATGTGACTGAATTATGCAAGTTTACAGCTCTGGATCTCCGTGAATGTAATTTTAATTATACAAATGCACATACTGTATATGTTTACTTACGAATTTCACAATTTTTTTAAACTAGTTTTTTATTATTCAAACAGAAATGGAAGTTCTAAAACCGTGTATATTTCTATCTGAATGTCAAATAACGATACAAAACGTTACAAACATTAAGGTTTGCCAATTAAAGTAAGTGAACTGCAAAAATTTACGGACTATTTCTCTGTTAAAAAAAAATTCGGTGAGTTAAAAAAAAAAGTTTCAAACTTATTTTTACAAAATTAGACGTCTCGAATTTTTTCTTATTCAACAATGATACGTTTACAGACTATTTCTCTATTAAGAAAAAAAGTACATGAGTTCCAAAAAAAATATGAATTTCAAACTGTTTTACGAACTTACACGTCTTCATTTTTTTTCTAACACTGATACGTTTGAACAGCTGAAATCTTCAGTTTTGTCGATATTTTTTTTCCACACGTCAAGAACACAAGACATTGCCTCATGATACAAATCAAATTATTCATAATCTCTCTCTCTCTCTCTCTCTCTCCCTCTCTCTCTCTCTCTCTCTCTCTCTCCTCTCTCTCTCACTTCCTCTTTTTTTCTCTTTCTGTGATGGACAATTTCGTGGGTTAAACTGGACAACACACACATTTTTTTCCTGAGGTGGATAGGGTGAGGGAATCAAAGGGTTAATTGTTTGCTTTGCTAGCATGGTTAACAATGCAAGATACTGGTGGATAGGTTGCTGTAGTCAAAGGTTAAAAATTCGTGGAGCATTCTCCTGTAGTTCCTAAATCTTAATTGAAAACCGTTAAAACCCAGCATGATGTCATTGCAGCACATTTTTAAATGTGTGAGTCTTAAATGCCAAAGCCATGAGCATATATGTTCACAGTCCTGTTGTTGAATCGATGAATGAATCATAAAAATGGCTCTACCGATGCACCTGTCACACACACACACACACACACACACACACACACACACACACACACACACACAAACACACACACACACTACACACACACACAACACACACAAACACACACACATACACGCTACAAACACACACACTCACACTCTCACACACACACCACACACACACGCACCCGCGCGCAGCGCCACACACACACACACACACACACACACACTGTGCAACAAAGGATCCAGTAGAGAAAGTAGTTCTGTAGTGTGTGTGTGTGTGTGTGTGTGTGTGTGTGTGTGTGTGTGTGTGTGTGTGTGTGTGTGTGTGGTGTGTGAGCGTGTGTGTTGTGTATGTGTGAGAGACAGAGCGTGTGTGTGGTTGGGGTGGGTGTTATGTGTGCGTGCGTGCGTGCGTGCGTGTTACTGTGTGAGTACGTGTGTGTTATGAGTGTGTGTGTATGTGTATGTGCGTGCGTGCGCGTGCGTGTGTGTACGAGTGCGCGCGCGCGCGCGCACGCGCACGCGCAAGCACAAGCATACGCCCGCGCGTGTATGAATGGCGAGGCGACAGCAGGGTCAGGTCCCACGCCGAGCCTTGTTCATGTTGACACGGCACACACTGGACAGCTTGACAGCCACAACTGGACTTCACCACCACCCTCCACCCCCGTCTCCCTCCTCCTTCCCCTTCCCCCCTCTTGTCTGAGACAGGTGAGATGCAGGTGATAAAAGACTGATGAGAGAGCATCCACTTTGCTCGGAGGGGGGGACTGGACAAAGAGAGGTGGCGACAGCGAACAAGCAAGAGAGAGAGAGAAGAGAGAGAAGAAGAGACAGAGACAAGGAGAGACAGAAAGAAAGAGAAAGAGAGAAAGAGAAGAGAGAAGGGGAGAGAGAGAGAGAGAGAGAGAGAGAGAGACAGACAGACACAGACAGACAGACAGACAGACAGAGAAAGAGAAAGAGAGAAGGGAGGAGAGAGAGAGAGAGAGAGAGTGAGAAAGAGAGAATGTTACTGCTGCAGAGAAAATCCGAGAGAAATATCAGACAGAGAAGAAAAAAAACAAAAAAAGCATAAAGACAGAATGAAAGACAGACACACAAAATAATATAAGAGTAGAATGAGAGAGAGAGAGAGAGAGAGAGAAGAGAGAGAGAGAGAGAGAGGGGACGGATAGACAGAAAGACAGACACAGACAGACACACACACAGACAAGACTTCTGACGAGAAGTGGGTCGTTTGCTCGCTAAATTGCTATATTCAGGTTAAATGTAACACATGCATGTTGCATAAAATAAAACAGAGTAACAAATAAAACAACACGACAGCAACAAATAAACAACAACAAATCGTACACAGTTATTAAGGCACAATTTTTTGCCAGACAAAAAATAAAAACAAAGAAACAAAAACAACAACAACAAACAAACAAACAAACATCAAACAACATATAAAAATTAGGATAAAAAGGCTTTGATCTTTTTCTCCTAATTTTTGTATTAAATTCTGTTGTTTGATGTTTGTTTTTTGTGGTCTTACGTTTATGCTTAACAAAGGTCAGTTCGACAAAAAAGGTTGGTTTTTTTTTTTGTGTGTGTGTGTGTGTGTGTGTGTGTGTGTGTGTGTGTGTGTGTGTGTGTGTGTGTTGTGTGTGTGTGTGGTGTGTGTGTGTGTTGTGTGTGTTTTCTTACGTTTACGCTTGACAAATACCAGCTGTCATAAAACTTGCACCTGTCTTGTCTGGTTGCATTAAATACACACTCTGATTCTATTTTCGAGTTTTTCTTGTCACTAAGCAACGTACATTATCTTAGAGTTATAATAAATTCAACTGACGTGAACCGAAACCAAAACGAAATTAATTACATCGGCTTCAGATATATAACAAAAATGTGAACCACTGTTTAGCTATTAATTCAACCAGAATCAATGAGTAATGAAACGACCACTGTGTTGAAATTGGCCACAATCCACCTATTAGTTGTAGAACATTTTCACTAACGTACTGAACAGTAACGGCTCGCATACTTAAACCGAAAATAGTTTACAGATAATGTGGTCTGAATCAGTAAACTAAACTGTACAACGTGTCAGAGATAAAGCAGTAACCATGTCTGGCACACACCGTTATCATCATTATAAACCGTTTATTGTCAGGTTAACTCGAACACACACACACACACACACACACACACACACACACACACACACTCACATACGCATACACACGCGCACACACACACATCACACAAACACACATAACGCACCCACACACACACACACACACACACATTTTTTGTCGTTGTTGTTTAAAATCACTTTAGTGAATAGACATTAAATCAAAGACCACCACACACACATACGCACGCACACACACACATACATCACACACACACACACACACACACACACACACACACACACACACACACACAACAAAACACATACACACAACCAACAACAAAACACAACACAAACCACAACCACATAACATGAAACACAAAAACGACATACCACACACACAACACACACTCTCTCTCAAACAAACACACACACAACACACATCTCCAAACAAACACACACAACACACCACAGATCAATCAGCTCAAATCAATAACAATAAATACAGAAACAACAAGTAGAACTCTCCACACATAAATTTCACAAATAGCTGCCTCTACGCCCCCCCCCCCCCCCCACCCCTTCTCTCTCTCTCTTTCTCTACTTATTGAACAGACATACACACACACTCTCTCGCTCTTGGCGCGCGCGCGCGCACACACACACACACACACACACACACACACACACACACACACACACACACACACACACCACACACACAAAATCACTTACCTGAATGACATTATCATGAGCGAGGGCCTGCAGCAGTACAATCTCCTTGACGATCTTCTGCGCGGCCTTGTGGTAGCAGAAATGTAAGGAAGACCCACCGTCCATACAGGCCGTCACATCCTGACCACCTATATCCACAGTCTTCAGAGCTACCTGACGCTGGCCGTAAGATCCACGGAACACCGCCTTGGTCCCCCCGAAGCCACATACTCCCGATCCGCGATGCTTTCAATATCGCCACAATCCAACATCACAGGCCCTGAAGTGGAAGAAAAATCCAAAAACCTGGCGAACACAGATTTGGAAGCGTTGCCCGAGTACGACTCGGCTGTGTTTTCCAGAAGTTTTCCTCAAACGACTCTCCATGACGAAGTACTGGCTGCCGTGGTGGGACTGCTGGAAGAGGTTCTTGTTGGCCAGCAGTTCCCTGGACAGCTGTTTGATTTTGTACACATCGTACTCACCACCCGCGTAGGTCAACACGCTGGACCTGGACCGTTTGTCCGGCGTGCCGGAGATGGAAGTACTAGCGCCGCTGTCCACGAACCCGTGATAACTCTGCAGCATGACCAGGTTCCCAAACAGGAAGATGAAGACGCAGGAGGCGGCGAAGTACCAGACGTTGTCCATCGTGTGCCGATGTCGTCGTTTCCACGCCATTCCTCGTACCTTCGCGTCACCTGCCTGCAGAGCGTATAAACCTCTGCCTTGTAATCAGCACAAAAAAATCACAACACGTCCTCCCGCTGTTGCGATCCGATTCGCTTCTGGTGAGGTCAACGTGGAGGTAAGGACCGTTATAATCCAGGCAAGGAAAGGAGAGTGAGAGAGAGAGAGAGAGAGAGCGAGGTCCTGTCCTCCCCGGCTAACGGCTCGCTCGTTCTCCCCGTGTCCGCCCCTGTTAACAGCTCCCCCTCGTGTCGGCCAGTCGTCGTCAGGCTCCTGTGGGACACAAGAGTAAATAAATCTTGTCAAAGGGGGAACATGGCAAGTCAGCACTAGGAGCTAAATCTGCTGCTAATGAGTGACAGGCTTTAGCGGGCAGGCCCAGTGTCAACACTAAGACTTACGTAAACCGCCCATGCTGACAGCCTCTCCACTAACCCTCGACGCTCTCCACTCCCTCTCCAGCCGCTCACACCGAGCTCTCCAGCCAACAAAAGCTTTTGCCACCGCTTTTAGACTGTGGGGCAAAGAGTTGAACACAACTACGGCAAAGACCTTTTCTTTCCTCGCTCTCTTTTACTTTGTAAGGGGCCAGCGGGCGAGCGGACAAGCCGAGAAGGAACGCACGCACTCTATATACACATTCACGGACAAGCCAACTGCCGGACCTCATCAACAAGAACCCCCAACCCCCGACTCAAGTACAGTGTGTATTTGAAGAGCGGGGCCAACCCGCGGGCCCCATAAATGAGGCGTCATGCAGAAGCAAGGGGGGGACAGAGACAGAGAGAAGAGAGAGAGGGAGAGAGAGACAGAGAGCAGAGAGAGAAAGAGAGAGCGGGGAGAGGGGAGACAGACCAGAGCACAGACAAAAAAAGACGAGAGAGAGAGGAGAGAGAGAGAAGAGACAGAGACAGACAGAGAGAGAGAGGAGAGAGAGAGGAGAAGAGACAGAGAGACGAGAGAGAAGAGAGAGAGACATACAGAGAGGAGGCAAAGCAACATGCGTTCTCCTCACTTGTGTTTTTCTCTCTCTCTCGTGTCTCAGGCCCTCGTTCGTCCGCTCCCAGGCTCAGTGCGGGATCAAGAGGGAAATGTGAAACCTGTGCCTACAGTTACAGCACACATTGACAAAATCTCAAGTGTAGCAGACAGACAGACACTACGCTGTACGAGACCCTTTCACAAGCGAGCACACTGTCGACAACAGCCCACGAAACTTGAGTGGATGGTGGATGGATGGAAAGGGTTAGTAGTAAAAGGGGTGGAGAAGGTGGGGAAAAAAAAATCAAGAGAAAAAGAAAAGAGTACAGTCTGTTATTACTCATCTCCATCTCTCCCCCTCTCCTCCTCCACACACACACACACACACATGCCCACAGTTAAGGGATTACAAAAAAAAGTAAAGACCATTATTACTTCCCCTCGTTCTCCACACACACACACAATACACACAAAAGGTAAAAGATTTAATAAACAAAAAATAAAACAAAAAAGCCAAAAGACTCTACTTTTACTTCCATTCTTTCTCTCCCCTCTCTCTCTCTCTACACACACACATCACACACACACACACACACACACACACACAAAACACACACACACACACACACACACAAAAACACACACAACACAAACACACACACACACACACACACAAGCTAAGACTCCACTCCTATTATTTCAACTCTGTCTACACATCCACTCACAAGTATCGCTATTTCACTGCAAAAAGTTCGTTGTTGTTTTCCTTTGCTTGTTTCTTTAACGAATCCGATAAAAGACATAAATAAAAACGAACACACACACACACACCACTACACGCGCGAACCAAAGCCCAAATTTAAAATAGGC
>CM060308.1:12582675-12587675 GCA_030674185.1 Monoplex corrugatus | reverse complement strand
GTGTGTAGTGTGTGTGTGTGTGTGTTGTGTACGTGCTTGCGTGCGTTCGTGCGTTCGTGTTTGTGTGTGTACGTAAACGAATGAATGTGTGTACGTGTATGTACGCACGCGCGTGTGTGTGTGTGTGTACACACGCCGCAGGATTTATGCAAAATTGAGAGTCCTGACCCATTAGCCATGTTTGCGGAAAGGCTTAGTTGTTCAAATTTGCCCTGACCCAGGAAAGAGACACGTTATAATCTGAACGTACACACCCTCTCTTTTACTGCCTCCCTGGTTTTGTGTGTGTGTGTGTGTGTGTGTGTGTGTGTGTGTGTGTGTGTGTGTGTGTGTGTGTGTGTGTGAATGAGTGAGTCAGCGTGTGTGTGTGTGTATGTGTGTGTGTATGTGTGTGTGTGCGTGCGTGTGTGTGTGCGTGCGTGTGTGTGTGTGGTGTGTGTGTGTGTGCGTGTGTTGTGTGTAGCGGTGTGTGTGTGTGTGTAGCGTGTGTGTGTGTGTGTGTGTGTGTGTGTGTGTGTGTGTGTGTGTGCGTGTGTGTAGCGTGTGTGGTGTGTGTGTGTGTGTGTGTGGTGTGTGGTGTGTGTGAAAGAGAAAGAGAGAGAAAAAGAGAGACAGAGAGAGAAAGAGAGAGAGATAGAGAGAGACAGAGACACACACACAAAAACACAGAGAGAACAGAAACAGAGAGACGAGAGAGAGAGAGAACAGAGAGACAGAGACAGAGAGAGACAAAGAGAGACAGACCGACAGAAGGAGACGGAGACAGAGACCGACAGACAGACAGAGAAAGAGATAGACAGACACACAGAAACAGCGACAGAGAGACAGAGAAAAGGAAGAGGAAGAAAAGAAAACGAAGAAGACGAAACACAAGTCCTCTGCGATGGTGGGCAGTTTATCTTGCTATTTCCAAATTCACCTCTCCTTTCTGAAATCACGTTTACAATGGGCAAAAGACGTTAAACCACTAAAAACTTAACGCACAACAATTGCAACCAACCACATACTACATCAAGAGGAGCAGTGCAAACCAAACGTAGCCAGGAGGAAGTTCAGCTTACTGTTTGGAGTTTGATCACAGGGGACTGATCGCACTTGGACAGTTCCATATGTGCTCCATCCAAATCTGCTAGTAATTATCTGGCAAACTCCCTGAGCCTGCGCAAAACCCTTTGCCCTGGCAAGGTCTTGAAATGGGGATGGGAGGGCAGGGGGTAGAAGGGATCAATGAAACACTAAGCAGACATCAGCAGAATGATGGAAACATACAGATATGCAGCGAACAGGACAATTCACATAAAAGCACGGACAAACAGCATACTGATCTGTGTTGGACATAATTAAACATACTAGTATGACAGCATGCTAGACTGTGTTAGACATAATTAAACATACTAGTTTGGATGCTAGTCTGTCAGACCCAATTAACAACAATTATACTAATTAACATAGTAACACGAACAGGCAGCATACCAGTGTATGTTAAACATATATACCACATACTAGCACGAACAAAGAGCATATTATCTGTGTTAAAAACAATTAAAATACTCGCACGAATAGACAGCATGCCTGTCTTTGTTAACATACCACATGCCAGTCTGCGTTAGACACAATTAACCCTTTGACTCCTGCACCCTATTCTCCAACTGCAAAAACTTAACCCTTTGGCTCCCTCACCCTATCCACCACTTCCTGTTAGAAGCTGATGGATAGGGTGAGGGAGCCAAAGCGTTAAGTTTTTCTTTTTGCTAGCATGGTTGACAATGCAGGATACTGTTGGACAGGGTGCAGGAGTCAAAGGGTTAAAAAATACCTTTGAGAAAGGTACCAACGAAAAAAAAAAAAAGACTTGTGACAAGACATCACTGCAACATCACACGATACAAGACAGATATGTTGTTTTACTGTGACATGCAACCCATAACAGACTTTCTTCTTCCTCTTGCCAGGGACTCTCTTCTTCTTCTTCTCTCGTGTCCTGCAGCGGTTTTCTGGTTTTCGTTCTTCTTAATCTGACAATCCTTCTTCTTCTTCTTCTTCTTCTACTTCTACTACTACTACTACTACTACTACTACTACTACTCTACTACTACTACTACTACTACTACTACTACTACTCTCCTCCTCTTCGTCTTCTTCTTCTTATTCTTTTCCTCCTCCTCCTCCTCTCTTCCTCTTTCTTCTTCTTCATCTTCGACTCCTCCTCCTCCTTCTTCTCTTCTTCTCTTCTTCTTCTCTCTCGTTCTTCGTCTTCTCTTCTTGTTTTCTTCGTCTCTTCTTCTCTTCGTCTTCTTCTTCTTCGTCTTCTTCTTCTTCTTCTTCTTCTTCTTCTTCTTTTTCTTTTTCTTCTTCTTCTTCTTCTTCTACTTCATCCTCCTCCTCCTCCTCCTTCTTCCTCTTCTGAATTTGACCTAACTCCCTTTTGAAAGTCTGTGAAGGCTGGCTCGCCCTGATGAACAGTCGCGGTCTCAGCATGTGATAGTCTGAGTTCAATCCCAGCCTGTATAAAAAACTCGCCTGCTCGCTTCCTTAGTGTTTTTATTCATTCTGGTGATGTCAGCTTAGTGTTTCGAAGGAACCTTCTCTCCCCTTTCTACTTTAAGACCTTGTCGGCGCACAGGTTTAGCGGAGGCTTATAGGGTCTTCAAAATAACTGCTGGAAAAATTTAGGTGGAGCGCATATGGAACTGTCCTGAACAAGCTCCAAACTCCAAACGTATTGTGTGTGTGTGTGTGTGGTGGAGTTTTGGGAAGGGGGCGAGGGACAATAGTGGTGTGACCAACAGAAAATATATAAAACTTAATACCACTGGTTTCCTCGTAAGGAGGAAGAAGAAGAGGAAGAGGACGAGGACTGATAAAGCACATACAGTATGGCTTCACCATTCTATTTCTTTCACTGAAATTTTTTTTTAAAAACATATTTTTAAAAAAAAGAAGAAGAAAAGAAAATAAAAATTTTAAAAAGCCAGAGACGGAGCTTATTTGCAATCTCAGTGTATTCTGTCGAGTGTACGCTAAAGTTGCTGTTGAAAAGGGCTACAGAGGTTAAGCATCTTTATGCACGCTAACAAGTAGGTGTTCCACCCGTCAGCCCCCTTCGCCTCTCGGGGCCCC
Source organism: Monoplex corrugatus (assembly GCA_030674185.1). Taxonomy (NCBI): domain Eukaryota; kingdom Metazoa; phylum Mollusca; class Gastropoda; order Littorinimorpha; family Ranellidae; genus Monoplex; species Monoplex corrugatus. The sequence goes on along the minus strand of CM060308.1, from coordinate 12,584,555 downwards.
CATGCAGCCGCCATGTGTGTGTGTGTGTGTGTGCAGGGCAAAGAGAAGTTGAAAATAGGCGTACACGTTCACCTGCACCTCTCCCCCCCCCCTCCCTCCCCCCTCTCCCCCCTCCCCACCTCGCCCAGACCTCCTTATAATTACACAGCACAGGTAAGTTTTGAAAGGAGAAGAGAGAGAGATTGAGTTAAGGGGGTGGGAGCGAGTTGACAAGGGAAACGGGGTGAGAGGAGCGAGAGATGAGTAAGGAAGGAAGGAAGAAGGACAGAAAGTTTCAGTTGGTGGTTTGTTCAAAAAGGGATTCATCATCTACACTCGGACAACTCCATATGCGCTCCACCCAAATCTGTCAAAAACTATTTGGCAGAGTCTCTGAACCTGCACGAAACTCTAAGCGTGGCAAAGTCTTTGAAATAAGGATGGGGAGGGGGAGGGGAGGAGGGGCGAGGGGGAGGGGGGATAGGAAACACTAAGCCGACACTATCAGAATGATGGAAACGGCGAGATGGGCAGCAACAGGCCAATCTTTAATGTTACAGGGTGGAATTGAAATCAAGACATCAGACCTTGAGTCCACAGCTCTATCAAAAGAACCAACCAGCCCACGTCAAACAATAACAACAACAACAACAACAACAACAAAAACAAACAAAACAAAAATCCCAACAACAACAACAAAAACGTGGAGGGAAAGAAAGAAATACAGAGAGCGACACGTCAGACGGGAGAAAAAGACTGAATCAAGACAGGCAGACAGAGATCCGCGGCATGAAACAGATATCTCTTCAGTGTTACAACTAACCATCTAATGACACTAACACTACTTTCTTCTCTCTTTTTCTTCTCTCATCTGTCCCTTTGGGTTGTCGCAGGGAGACAGCGCTAACCGTTTAGTTCATATTGCTTATAACCCAGCCGACCACTAGAGCCATATCAGGGCTAACACTACGTCAAAGCAGCAGCAAGCTGGATGGTCTGAAGAAGAGAAATACCGTGTAACGTCAGTCTCCTTCACACTGTCGAAACCAGGTCTTCCTTGGTATGCCTCTCGCTTTAACCAGGTCTTCCTTGGCATGCCTCTCGCTTTAAACCAGCTTCCTTGGTATCCTCCGCTTAACCCTTGGCTCCGCACCCTGTCCACAGTATCCGCCACTGTCAACCATGGTTTCAAGAGCAAAAACTTAACCCTTTGACTCACTCACCCTATCCACCAGTTTCCTGCAGGAAGCTGGTGGATAGAGTGAGGTAGTCAAAGGGTTAAGTTTTTGCAGTTGGTGGATAGGGTGCGGGAGTCAAAGGTTAAATTAAATCTGCTTGTTGACCAATAGTGCTAGTACTACGATAACATTAGTATATATCCAATTGCTGATCACCGTCATTATAACATATGATGGTGAGGAGGAGGAAGAAAAAGAAAAGATGAGGACTGATGATGATGATGACATATGATGATGATGATGACCAAAGAGAGTCAATACAAAATAAACACAAAGAAACCAGCGGTAGTAAGTTTCGTATTTTCTGTTGGTCTTCACCACTACTGTCCCTCGCCCCCTTCCCCAACCCCCCCCCCCACAACACACACACACTCTCTCTCTCTTTCTTTCTCTCTCTCTCTCTCTCTCTCTCTCCACACACACACACACACACACACAACACACACACACCACACACACAGAGGAAAACAACGACTACATTCTGAAATAACAAACGCGACTTCCATTAAAATAAAATAATAAAAAAAATAAAAAAAAAAAAGACAGACAGACAGACAGTTGAACAGAACTTGGAGGACTTGACAATTGAAAAAGATTTCACGGTCTGTAGCCGCACACAGAGAGACAGGAAACCGGAGGACAGCCACGCAAGAGAAGGAAAAC
>CM060308.1:12570175-12577675 GCA_030674185.1 Monoplex corrugatus | reverse complement strand
ACATATACTTTCTCTAATATATATTGACATACAACACAAACTCTATTATTTCAATCCATGAAGACAAACATAACAATTATCTCTCACATACATTAGAGATAATCGTTCCACAGAATTTTTCCCTGATCACTCTCAGCAATATCAAACTGTACAATCACTAATACAAGTTAACACATTACAAAAAAATAAAGCCTACCATATTTTCCAGCCCGCAACATTATAAAGACTGGCCTGATCGCCGCCCAACGTTATGTTTCCGTCATTCGGATGGTGTCAGTTAAGTGTTTCATACATCCGTCTGTTCTCCTTCCCGCGTCCTGTTTCAAGACTTCGCCAGTGCCTAGGCTAAGGGACGCTGCCAGATGATTGCTGACAGATTTGGATGGCGCGCGTACGGCACTGTCCGAGTGCACTGAATCCCTCTTGGACAACTCCAGACTCTCTCTCTCTCTCTCTCTCTCTCTCTCTCTCTCTCTCTCTCTCTCTCTCTCTCTGTGTCTGTCTTTCTCTCTCTGTCTGTCTTTATCTCTCTCTCGATCTCTGTCTCCTTCCCTCCCTCTCTTTCTCTCTCACTCTCTCCCCCTCCCCCTCTCTCTCCCTCCCTCCCTCTCTCTCTCTGCGTACGAGAGAGAGTGTCCCTTTAATATTCTTTGGACCCTTTAATACTTAACACCACTCTTTGTCTTACTCAGTTTAAAATGTGAGAATGTAGGAGTCCACACAACAAGATGAATGAAGACTTGTGAAAAACCTGACAAAGCATAATGCCTCGCGACACGCACATCTTGCTATGCTACCGAGCCTTGAACCCCGACAATGAAGGTGTTGTAACAGAGTGTGACACACACACACGTGATGCATTGTAACCCCTGTACTTCCCTGACCAAGACCAATGTCTAACTGTCGCCCACGGCTTTTGACAGCCAAGATTTGCGTGCCTCGTGAGGAATCTTTTTTTTTTTTTATTCGAAACGGGTAAAGTTCATCATATTGTTGAAGTTTTTTTCTTTTTCTTTTTTTCTTTTCTTTCTGCCCCCTTCCCTCCCCCCCCCCCCCCCCCCCCCCCCATTTTTTTTAATTTTTGAACTGTTTATAGTTTAGTAGCTATGTGTCGTTTATAAATTTCAGCGACAGGATGACAACTTGGGTCGAGGGTCACATGCCTAACAGACTGAGTGTACTCTAGCCAGCATCCTCTCTGTGTGGGTGGGTGGGTGGGTGGGTGAGTGTGTGTTTGTGTATTGCTGTGTGTGTCTGCGTGGGTGTGCTTGGGTGTGTGTGTGTGTGTGTGTGTGTGTGTGTGTGTGTGTGTGTGTGTGTGTGTGTGTGTGTGTGTGTGTGTGTGCATGGGTGTGCTTGTGCGTGTGGAGGGGGTGGAGTGTGTGTGCTTGTGTATGAGTGTTTGTGTGTGCAGGCACATGTGGGCATGCGCATTAATTGAGTGTTTCTACATTATCTGATTTTCATTTCGTTCTGACAGGCCTATATATTTTCATTTTATGTTTTGTCTGTGTCTGTTTTAACTGACTGATTGTTTACTAATGTTGTATTCCTATGAAGTACAACACTTGCTTTTGACATAGACCACCTGCGCTATGTGCGTGATACTATTATCATCATTATTATTATTATTGTAATTATAAGTATTATTATTATGAGTACTATTCTTCTTCTTCTTATTATTATTATTATCATTGTTGTTATTATTGTTATTATTATTATTATTATTATTATTATTATTATCAGTAGCAGTCAGATTCTGTAATCCAATAGATCAATCGCTGTTAGTCCTTGATACTCCACCCATATAATACAAGCATCGAAAACACTCAAATCAAACAGAAGAACAGATGAACCATCACATACATAATATGAAAGAAAATGTAAAAAATGAAATGAGATACTGACTTTAGCATGTCAGCTGGTCAAGCGCTTTACAAAAGCCCCTTACACCTACCATGCAAATAAGATTTCTTTTAACCCTCTGACTCCCGCACCCTATCCACCAACTACAAAAACTTAACCCTTTGACACCCGCACTCTACCCACCACTGCAAAAACTAACCTTACTCCGCATCCTACCCACCAACTACAAAAACTTAACCCTTGACTCCCGCACCCTGTCCACCAACTACAAAAACTTAACCCTTGACTCACGCACCTGTCCACCAACTACAAAAACTTAACCCTTTGACTCTCGCACCCTATCCACCAACTACAAAAAGTTAACCCTTTGACTCTCGCACCCTATCCACCAACTACAAAAACTTAACCCTTTGACTCCCTCACACTTTCCACCAGCTTCCTGAGGGAGTCAGAGGGTTAAGTTTTGCTTTGCTAGCATGGTTGACAATACAGAATGCTGATAGACAGGGTGTGGGAGTCGAAGGGTTAAGAAACAAAAATTTCCTAAATACAATCGTTTGACAAAAAAAAAATATAAATATATAATTATATATATTATATAAATGAAAACAAACACAAAAAGACCTCTTTCACTCTGAGACCGTGACGTGGCGACAGAAATCTCAGCAGATGGGAAGAATGCCATAGTGTCAGCATTGTTCAGTCCACTTTGTAACAGGACACCTGAATTTGTCACTGGTTCATTCTGAAAGAGCCGTACCACCCACGTAGGGAAATGCTATCATCTCCTATCGCTCTTTGCGTCTTCAGCTGTGGTGGTCTTGTTTATTTCTTCTTTCTCTCTTCCTTTCTTTTTCTCTCTTCCTCCCCTCTGTCTTTTTCTCTTTTTTTTTTTTTTATTCTTCTTTGTTTCTCTTCTCTCCCAACTTCTTTGTTTCTCTCTTCTCTCAGCTTCTTTGTTTCTCTCTTCTCTCCCAACTTCTTTGTTTCTCTCTTCTCTCCCAACTTCTTTGTTTCTCTTCTCTCAGCTTCTTTGTTTCTCTCTTCTCTCCCAACTTCTTTGTTTCTCTCTTCTCTCAGCTTCTTTGTTTCTCTCTTCTCTCCAACTCTTTGTTTCTCTTTCTCTGCTTTTGTTTCTCTTCTCTCCCAACTTCTTTGTTTTCTCTTCTCTCCCAACTTCTTTGTTTCTCTTCTCTCCCACTTCTTTGTTTCTCTTCTCTCACTTTTTGTTCTCTCTCTCTCAACTTCTTTGTTTCTCTCTTCTCTCAGCTTCTTTGTTTCTCTTCTCTCCCAACTTCTTTGTTTCTCTTCTCTCAGCTTTTTGTTTCTCTTCTTTCATAACTTCTTTGTTTTCTCTTCTCTCACTTTTGTTTCTCTTCTCCAACTTCTTTGTTTCTCTTCTTTTCTCAGCTTCTTTGTTTCTTCTCTCCAACTTCTTTGTTTCTCTTCTCTCAACTTCTTTGTTTCTCTTCTCTCATAACTTCTTTGTTTCTCTCTCTCTCAACTTTTTGTTTCTCTTCTCTCATAACTTCTTTGTTTTCTTCTCTCACAACTTCTTTGTTTCTCTTCTCTCAGCTTCTTTGTTTCTCTTCTTCTAACTTCTTTGTTTTCTTCTCTCAACTTCTTTGTTTCTCTTTCTCTCACTTCTTTGTTTCTCTCTCTCATACTTCTTTGTTTCTTTCTCTCCAACTTCTTTGTTTCTCTTCGTCACAACTTCTTTGTCAAAGTTTCTTTGTTTCTCTTCTCTCACAACTTCTTTGTCACAATTTCTGTTTCTCTTCTCTCATAACTTCTTTGTTTCTCTTCTCTCCCAACTTTTTTTTCATTGCGCTCAAAATGTGTACCTGTTTTATTGCTATCATAAATACATGTTAGTATTCAAGCAATAAGCGATAGGAGTGGTCAGTTTAGTTGTTTCTAGATTTTGTTAATCTTGTATCACTTTATTTTGGCCCAAGCTATTCAACAACAAAAATATCTTAGCTTTCAATTTGTGTTCGACATAAACGTTTTTTAAAGCTGTAATTTGGAGTTTATTCAAGAAGTATTCGTCGCACTCCGGACAATTCCATCTGCGCTCCACCCAATCTGCCATCCTTTATCTGACGGACTCTGTAAGTCTGTGCAAAACGTTATGTGCTGGTAAAATCTTGAAATGGAAGAGGGAGGTTGGTGGGGATAGAGGGGGACAGAGTCTATGAAAGACTGCAGAAATACCAAAATGATTGGAGCATTATTAAAACGAGAAGCAAACAGGTCCATTTTTATGTTGCGGGCTGGGACTGAACTCGAGATGTCAGATTTTGTGGACATGGCTCTATTACAAGAACTAACCAACCCGCCATTGGGGATCTTCAGGGATTAATAAAAAAAAAAAAAGCAAGCAAAAAGTGAGAACTCTTTAGTGAACTTATCAAAGTCAGTCTGTTTACAATTTGCCGTCGTTAAAAACCATCACGTTCTCAATCCTTTTGAAAAATTAAACATGAATTCAGATCGACCCAGTTTGTATATGTCTTTGTCTGTCTGAATGGAATATATAGATAATAACAACAACAACAAAATTTATAATTCCATGTACATAGCCCATGATCAAGGTCACATGGCAATACTTGGCGGAATTAGAAATGTTCCAGTATCACCATGGATACTTGGCATACTTTCTTCAGTGTCCTGCCGACGCATAGGACTTTGTGCTGAGCCTACCAGAGAACTGCTGGCACATTTAGTGGAGCACGTACAAACTGTCCGAATGACACGAATCCATTTGCCTCCTCCTCCTCTTCTTCCTCTTCTTTTTTTTTTTTTTTTTTTTTTTCTTCTTCTTTTTCTTTGTCGTCGTCGTTTTTTCTTCTTTTTTTCCTTCTCTCCTCCTCCTCTTCTTCTTTTCCTTCTTTGTTTTTCTTTCCTCTTCTTCTTCTTCTTCGTCGTCGTCGTCGTCGTCGTCGTCTTCTTTTTTTTTTCCTTCTTTTTTTCTTCTCGTCTTCTTCTTTTCTTCTTCTTATTCTGTCGTCGTCTACTTTTTTTTTCTTCTTCTTCTCTTCTTCTTCTTCTCTTTTCTTCTTTCTTCTTTCTTTCTTCTTCTTCTTTCTTCCTCTTCTTCTTCTGCTTCTTCTTCTATTTCTTCCTTCTTCTTCTTCTTCTTCTTTTCTTCTTCTTCTTCTTCTTCTATTTCTTTCTTCTTTCTTTCTTCCTTCTTCTTCTTCTTCTTCTTCTTTTTCTTCTTCTTTTCCTCCTCCTCCTTCTTCTTTACTTTACTCCGTGCAGAGCCAATGGGGCGCCGCACCAAAGAACTGTTCATCAGATTCTTCCAGCTCTGTCGTTTGTGTGCCAAAACCTGCGTCTCTGCAATTGAATTCTCTGTTCTTTCCCTCAATGTCGTCAAACCTACTTTCTCTAAATAAACTAACCCCCACGAATGCTCCTCAAGTCCTAATGATGGCCTGACCACGAACCCGCTTCCACAAATAGCAAGCAAAAGTGAAGGTCATGATGCACACAAGCTGACGCCATTTGCCACTGGCTCCAACGACACGAGAACAACGGTCACACATGCAACCCTGTGCTCCTACTAACTGTGTTTCTACATCTATTATGCAAGCGCGTGTATCCCCTATGACCCTCGCTGTGTTCGACTGAGAAACGCAATACCGCTGCACACAAAGGCAAGATGGCAGCGGTTGATAATCATCGTTACAGTTGCGCAAGACTTCTTCGATACACGGAACTGTATTTATAAATGAATAAGAAAATAACACTTAGATGGAAACACACACATACGTATACATATATACATACACATACATACACACACCACTCCACACCACACCACACCACAACCAACACCACACCACACCACACCAACACACCAAACAACCACACACACATTGACATATATACATACACGCATACAACGCGCGCCGCGCGCACAACACACACACACACAAACACACTCACACACACACAAACACACACAAACACACACACACACACACACACAAACACACACACACAACACACTCACACACACACACACACACACACACACAACACACACACACACACACACAACACACACACACACACACACACACACACACACACACACACACACACACAACACACACACACAAACACACTCACACACACACACACACACACACACACACCACACACACACACACACACACACACACACACACACACACACACACACACACAATACGCAAACAAACAAACATGTCAGAGAGAGAGAAAAAAGTGAAAGAGTGAGAGCGTATATGAGTAAGTGTGTGTATGTGTGTGTGTGAATTGAGTGTGTGTGTGTATGTGTGTGTGTGTGTGTGTGTGGTGTGTGTGTGTTTGTGTTTGTGTGTGTGTGTGTGTGTTGTGTTGTGTGTGTTGTGTGTGTGTGTGTGTGTGTGTGTGTGTGTGTGTGTGTGTGTGTGTGTGTGTGTGTGTGTGTGTGTGAATGTGACAGACAACGCGAACATTAAATTTACGGACAATTTATATCAAAACTGTGACCTTATTCACACACACACGAGGTGATTAGTGATACACAGCAGTCGGTGGTCTGATCCCATAGGATAAGTCTTTGAATTGTGTGTGTGTGTGTGTGTGTGTGTGTGTGTGTGTGTGGTGTGTGTGTGTTTGTGATGTGAGTGTGTGTGTGAGTGTGTGTGAGTGTGAGTGGTGTGTGTGTGATGTTGTGTGTGTGAGTGTGTGTGAGTGTGAGTGTGTGTGTGTGTGTGTGTGTGTGTGTGTGTGTGTGTGTGTGTGTGTGTGTGTGATGCGTGTGTGTGTGTGTTTCTTTTTCTTTCTTTCTTTCTTTTTTTTTTTTACCCGAACATAAAACTTACTTGAAGTTTCCAGCGATTTCCATTAAACATTCGCTACATACAAGTTGACTGACGGAGCGTGGGGTCCTTTGTACTGTACTTTTTGTGATGTGCTGAGTTTGAAGCTTGCAGTTCGTTCAAGAGGGTTTCATCGCACTCTGACAATTCCATATGCGCTCCGCCCAAATCAACCAACACTTTATCTAGTAGACTTGTAAAGCCCATACAAAACCCTATGCGCTAGCAAGGGTCTTGAAACGGGGGAGTGAAGAGCAGGGACTTTTGAAACATTCAGCTGATACCATCAAAATGAAGGAAATATGAAGACTGGCAGTGCACAGCCCAGTGTTTCATGTTGCGGGTTGGAACTGAGCTTGAAGTAACTGATCTTGGGTCCAAAGCTCTACCAAAAGAAATAACCATCCCGCGCTGAAAACCAAGAGCCACTGGAGGGTTAAGTTTACAATCCCTACGTTATGAGCATGTGATGTGGTGAGGTCTTTGCAGTGTGTCCATTAAAAACCTGTGACTCCCTCACCCTATCCATCAACTGCAGAAACTTGACTCTTTGACTCCCTAACCCTATCCATCAGCTTCCTGTAGGAAGCTGGAGGATAGGGTGAGGGAGTCAAAGGGTTAAGTTTTTGCTTTGCTAGTATGGTTGACAAAGCAGGATAGTCTAGTATAATATATATATATATATAATAGTGGGCAGGGTGCGGGAGTCAAAGGGTTAAGTTTTTGCTTTGCTAGCATGGTTGACTATGCAGGATGCTGGTGGACAGGGTGCAGG
>CM060308.1:12555175-12565175 GCA_030674185.1 Monoplex corrugatus | reverse complement strand
AAACCAAGAGATAGAGACAGACAGAGCAACAGACAAAAATATTCAGAAAGAGGACAATCAAGCACCCACACGCTAAGCACACTTAAACTATGCAACTGCTCTGAGAACAGCAAGGTTATGGCTCTTGATTGGCGAACAATCAAACTATGCCATCACTCAAAGAGCAATCAAGTTATGCCCTTGCACTGAGCACACTCAAAGTATACTACTGTTCTATGAGCAATAATCTGTCTTTGCACTGAGCACTTCAAAGTATACTATTGTTCTATGAGCAATCAAGTTATGCCCTTGCACTGAGCACACTCAAAGTATACCACTGCTTCTAATGAGCAATCAAACTATCCTTGACTGAGCACACTTCAAAGTATACTACTGTTCTATGAGCAATCAAGTTATGCCTTTGTACTGAGCACACTCAAAGTATACTACTGTTCTAAGAGTAATCAAAATATACCTTGTACTGAGCACACTCCAAGTATACTACTATATCTTGTACTGAGCACAATCAAAGTATACTACTGTTCTAATGAGCAATTAAGTTCTAGCCCTTGTACTGAGCACACTCAAAGTATAACACTGCTCTAAGAGCAATCAAACTATACCTTGTACTGAGCACAATCAAAGTATACTACTGTTCTATGAGCAATAAGTTCTGCCCTTGTACTGAGCACACTCAAAGTATCATCTACTGATTCTATGAGCAATCAAGTTATGCCCTTCACTGAGCACACTCAAAGTATACTACTGTTCTATGAGCAATTAAGTTCTGCCCTTGTAATGAGCACACTCAAAGTATAACACTGTCTAAGAGCAATCAAACTATACCTTGTACTGAGCACACTCAAAGTATACTACTGTCTGAGCAATCAAGTTCTGCCCTTGCACTGAGCCACTCAAGAATACCACTGCTCTAAGATAATCAAACTATACCTTGTACTGAGCACTCAAAAATACTATGGTTCTATGAGCAATCAATTCTGCCCTTGCACTGAGCTCACTCAGTAGTATACCACTGCTCAAAGAGAAATCAAACTATATCTTGTACTGAGCGCGTTCAAAGTATACTGCTGCTCTAAGGAAAATATGCCGTTGCTCTAGACTTAGCACACCCAAACAATATTACTCCTCTGAACACACTCAAGCGTACTACTGCGCTGAGAACAAACAATACATTGGTCTACGAAAAATCAAACCGTACCATTGCCATAACAACAATCATATCATTGCTATAGTCTGAAGACAATCATACTATCCAGTGGTCTGAGGACAATCATACTACGCCAGTGGTCTGAGGACAATCATACTACGCCAGTGGTCTGAGGACAATCATACTACGCCAGTGGTCTGAGGACAATCATACTACGCCAGTAGGTCTGAGGACAATCATACTACGCCAGTGGTCTGAGGACAATCATACTACGCCAGTGGTCTGAGGACAATCATACTACGCCAGTGGTCTGAGGACAATCATACTACGCCAGTGGTCTGAGGACAATCATACTACGCCAGTGGTCTGAAGGACAATCATACTACGCCAGTGGTCTGAGGACAATCATACTACCGCCAGTGGTCTGAGGACAATCATACTACGCCAGTGGTCTGAGGACAATCATACTACGCCAGTGGTCTGAGGACAATCATACTACGCCAGTGGTCTGAGACAATCATACTACGCCAGTGGTCTGAGGACAATCATACTACGCCAGTGGTCTGAGGACAATCATACTACGCCAGTGGTCTGAGGCATACAATCAGAAATCAATTACACGATTGCTCTGAGGGCAATGAAATATGCCACTTCTCCAATGAGACTGAAGCTACTCTTTTGCTCTATGGACAATTACGCTGTCCCACTTTAGACTATTACTGTCTATTGTTGCTTAAATCGAGGACAATCACAATCTTGTCACTGGCCTGAACTGTCCACTCTCACAAACCACTGACCTACAATCAAGCGAGTCCATTGTTCTCTGGAGTTTGGTATTACAATTTGTTCGAGAGGGATTCATCGCACTCAGACAATTCCGTATGTGCTCCATCCAAAACCCTATGCTCCATCAAGGTCTTGAAATGGGGAGGGGAGAGAAGAAAGGGACTAGATCTATGGAACATTAGGCTGATCCCGTTGCTCTATGGACCAACTTCAATAATTCCAGCCAAGCTGTCTCATCCTCTCACACTATCATCTCTACAATCAAACTATCCAGTTGGTTTACACACAGTCTCGATTTATGTTTCTGTTCTCTACAGGCAATCACGGTATTCCACTATTGGACAATTGAACTGGCCCATCCTCTGCAGACTGTCAATCTCTAGAGACAATAAGCTATTGCTGTACGACCAGTTGCCGTGGCATAGTGGTTAGCGCGACGGAACTACCGACTGGAAAACAATGGGTTCGAATCCCCCATCAGTCCTGTCAAAATCATTGTACGATTTTTTTGCATTCAACCGTCTCCTACCCAGAGTTAATTGTGCTATGGGCTCATTAAGAAGACTGGCAGCACACAGTTCAGTCTAATCCACCTCACAGATGCGTCACTGAGGGTGTTAATTAAAACTCTTGACCAACACCGCAGGTGTCTGTAGCTCTCGGGCCTAGTCGACGCCAGGATATATATTACGATAGTAAGTGTAGAGTACAGCCCTGTCACGCGGTCTCAGTCCTAGACGGAACTCCACAGCATCATGATTATAATCCTCATCGTCAATTTCATAGCATTAAAAAAATATTTAAATCTGTCCAAGCTTTTGTGGCCATAAGGGTAATGTAGAAAATGGGACAAGGGAGAGAAAAAAAAAACAGAAAGAAAAAGAAAGAAACAAACGAGCTCAAATCAAACTGCCTAAGTGCAATGATCCACTTATTGCTCTACGGAAAATGAAGCTATTCCGTTATTCTATGGCAAATCACGCCATTTGTTCTCCACGGACGGCCTACCCAGTCATTTCATACACAAGGGACAATCAAGTCATCCCCGTTGCTTTACGGACGAACTCCACCGCTTCCGTTGTGCATAGCGCCGCTGTAAGGATAGTCCCAAGCGTGGAATGTTTACGAGGCGAGTCAGAAGAGCTGGAGCACATCTCCACTCACTTCTCTTACCTTCGCCTTGTTAGTGCGCCCGCAAGAAATCGTCTCCCTTCCCGTATGTCTTCAGTCCCGCTGCGCCATCCGGGAATGCCGACATTGTTCATTCCTGAGGGTGGCTGCGCGCCTCTCTGCAGCAGCAAAATAAATAAGCGTTCTACGCGTTTCCACCTTCGCCAGTCGTGGCTTGGCCCCTCTGCCATGTGCTTCCAATTTTCCCGCCCTGCCACGACCCCGAACCAGACGACATCGGACCACAAAGGGGTGAAGCAAAAGACCGCGGGGTTAGGTGATGCCGGGAACGAATATTGTGTGGTGTGCGAATAAAGTAAGAAAGCTAGGTTCCACTTCCGAGACCTTTTTCGATTGCCCTTTAAAAAAAGAAAAGGAAAAGAAAAATGAGGGTTGAGATTGTTTTAGAGATTGTTTTATATCGGCCGGAGACAGGTGTGTGTGTGTGTGTGTGTGTGTGTGTGTGTGTGTGTGTGTGTGTGTGTGTGTGTGTGTGTGTGTGTGTGTGGTGTGTGTGTGTGTGTGCGTGCGCGTGCATGTGTGTCTGTATGTGTGTCTAAGTGTGTGTCTGTATGTGTGCGTCTGTGTGTGTGTATGTGCGCGCGCACGTGCGTGTGTGTGTATGTATGTATGTGTCCACCTGTCTGTATGTGTGTGTTTCTGTGTGTGGTGTGGGTCCATGTAAACAAAATGAGTGAGCAAGATTTTCTCAGCTGTTTCAGGACAAATCTCAATTAAATTTGGATCACATCTGTTGACTACTGAAATGTCGAAAAAGCAGAAGTTTGGAAGGTGAAGCTCCAATCTCAGAGTCACACGGACAACAACAACAACAACAACAACAACCTACAATCAACATTTTTTGAGGAAGGTGTGTGAACAGCAGTTTTTCGAAAACTTCTGACAATATTTCAGACATGTTTTCATTGTTGTGACAGTCTACCATAGTCCTCGATGCACGTTAAGTTTCGAAGCTTCAAAGTCATAGTCATTGTGAGAAGAACAACGTTTAGGCTTCCTGAGCAATTTTCATATAAAAAGGAGATTGTTAGAATGGCTTGATCATCCAGTTTTCTTTAAACCTAAACCATCCTGTTTTCTCTATACCTATAGCCTAAACTCGGGGGGGGGGGGAGGAGAGGAGAGAGAGAGAGAGACCGACCGACCGACAGACAGACAGACAGATAGGTACACCGACAGACACACAAATAGACAGAAAGAAGTTCTTGTGCTGTTTGATGTCTATATAAACCTGCATGTCTATAAATCTGCACAGGTCTGTATACACACATATGGCTACACAAGCAACAAAAAAGGAGAAGCGCGATATTTCAGAGCATATCAAATATACATAATCTGTTTGTCGGTGTAGTAGGGGTTTTTTTTTTTTTTTGGTTGTTGTTGTTGTTGTTTTTTGTCTGTCGCGCCGCCACAGCGTCACTGGTCCCACACGGCTTATTCCAACTCCACAACATACCACACACAAATCCCCAGTTCATTCAGTCGAAGTCTCAGTGCGAGAGGTTGCCCACGGCAGACAGAGATGTCAAACCGCCACAGGCCGCTCATCAGAGGAGACTCTGCTTTCCCACTGCGTCACTTTGTTTCCATGAAATACTGCCTGTTCTGATCCAGCTTACTAGGAAGACTGTCTACAAAGCCCCTATTAACCCTTTGAATCCTGCACCCTGTCCACCAGCATCCTGCATTGTCAACTATGCTTCTTGCAAAGCGAAAACTTAACCCTTTGACTCCCTCACCCTATCCATCAGTTTCCTGCAGGAAGCTGGTAAATAGGGTGAGGGAGTCAAAGGGTTAAGTTTTTGCAATTGGCAAATAAAGTTTGGGAGTCAAAGAGTTAAACGACAGTAATCGCTCATTAATCACACAGCCAGACAGAGTAAGAGACCCGGTATATGGAGACCACCATCACGACTCTCCAACGACAGCCCCCCCACGAACCACTGACACTTAAACCTCAACCTGACCTTATATAAGACAAAGAAGCAGACTAAACCGACACTGAGGTCATCACGAGATCAGGACATGAATAGGTATAGAATCAGGAACAACTTTCACAATGCTATAACGACTGAGTATTTCATGACAATGGGGATGATGATCATGACGCTATGGAGTTCCATCTAAGGCTGAATGTACTCTTCCGTTTCAGTTTCAGTTTCTCAAGACGACGTCTCCACGCTCGGAACGAATTCCATATGCACTAACATCACAGGTGCCATGTGTCCGGTGACTCTTCCTTACTATCATAATACATCCTGGCATCAACCAGGCCCGAGAGACACAGGTACCTGCAATATTGGTCAGGAAATCTCAGGAATACTCGAAATAACGCAGCATCCGTAAATTGGATGAGACTCGACTGCGTGGTCCCAGTCTTCCCAAGAAAGCCCATAGTATGGCCAACGCTGAGTAGGAGTCAGTCAGGGCAGAAAAATGCCACTATAATTTATATTTACCAATTGGGGTTCCAACCCATACCCTCCCAGTAATGACGTCCGTGTTTGTTTACTTCACTCATCATCATCATCATCAGGTGCCCTGCCGCATGGCGTTGGCGATCATGGACTTCCATCTGCCTCTATCTCTCGTTGCCCCAAGCATCTCCCCCACCCTCCCCGTCCCCAGCCACTCTGCAAATCCGTCCAGCATTTTCTCCCTGGGTCTACCCGGTGCTCTCTTTCCCTCCAGCTTTCCCGTTGTGACCAGATGCTCCAAATCCCCCTTCCTCATAAAATGGCCTATAAATGTTGCCTGTCTTTTCCTAATCTTCCTTATGAGTGATCTACTTGTGTCTGCCTCCATCAAGACTGTCTCGTTTGTTTTCTTTGCTGTCCATGGAACCCTCAACATTCTTCTTAGAAACCACATCTCGGCTGCCTCAATCTTGTTCTGGCTTTGTTTGTTGACTGTCCACGCCTCGCATCCATACAATAGTATTGGTACTTCACTTCACTACAGCGTGGAAAAGAGAGGGGGGGGAGAGAGAGAGAGAGAGAGAGAGAGAGAGAGAGACAGACAGACAGACAGACATAGACAGACACAGAGACACACACACACACACATACACATACACACACACACACACACACACACACACACACACACACACACACACACAGAGAGAGAGAGAGAGAGGCAGAGAGAGAAACAAACAGACAGACAGACAGAGAGGAACTGTTCTATTTCGAGGTCTTACTCCATGTAACGGTGAGACCCCAGAGTGACGTGTGGTTTTCAATC
This sequence comes from Monoplex corrugatus, assembly GCA_030674185.1. Taxonomy (NCBI): domain Eukaryota; kingdom Metazoa; phylum Mollusca; class Gastropoda; order Littorinimorpha; family Ranellidae; genus Monoplex; species Monoplex corrugatus. Next base: position 12,558,808 of record CM060308.1, on the reverse strand, counting down.
ATGGACATTAAACAGATCTCAGTGGGTTCAGTATATAAGGTCCTTTTCTCCGCCGTGTGTGTGTGGAGAGAGAAACTTCAACACTTCGAACTTCAAAACTCCTAACTACTCAAGGATAGTAGCTTTGGGTCCCACTGGACCTGCCCTTGCTACTCTATACAGAAATAATATAAGCATATAATATAAGCAAGATCTAAGCATAATCATAATATAAGCAAAACAGGACCAGATGTACAATGACACGTACAACGTCAAAGGAGTTATAAAAATGTTATAAAAATATTAACTTTTACATGTCAATCGGTCAAGTGTTTTACAAAAGCATGAGAGAAAAAGTCGGGCACATGTCAAGCAAATACATGTCAGAGAAAGAGAGAGAGGAGAGAGAGAGAGAGAGAAGAGACAGACAGACAGACAGACAGAAATAGAGACAGAGACAGAGACAGAGAGACAGACAGAGGCAGACAGACAGACATACATACAGACAGAGAAAGACAGAGAGAGAGAGACAGAGAGAGAGACAGAGAGACAGAGGCAGGTAGACAGACATACAGAGACAGACAGACAGAGACAGAGGGAGGGAGAAAAAAGAAGAAAAGACAGACTCCAGCTTTCGAGATTTTTTTCACTTCCAAAGTCTCTGAGAGAAAACGAAGCATAAACACAGACACACACACAGACACCACACAAGACACACACACACACACACACACACACACACACACACACACACACACACAGAGGCTGCCCGACTAGTGTGTGGAAGTGGGGGAGGGGGGGGGAGAAAAAAGCGAAGTAAATGTGTAGATGGCGATAATCAAGCCGGCAGGCAGCCGACCTCGTACATCAGCGGTACAACAAGACAAGCAGCCTCTTTAAAAAAAAACTCTCTCTCTCTCTCTCTCCTCTCTCTCCCTCTCTCTCTCTCTCTCTCTCTCAGGCTGCCTGCCCACCTATCCTCCTGCCATCTCCCCAGCCCCCTTCCCCCCACCCCGTGGCCAAAATAGGCCACTTGCTCCCATCCGGGCAAGAGGGATAAAAAGATTTAACGAGAGAACTCGACCCGGGTACATCTCCTCTTGCAAGCTTTTAGATTGTTTGGGTTTTCTCTGCCTTTTCCCCCTTCGTTTTCCTCTTTTATTTTTAAATCTCTCTTCTCTCTCTCTCTCTCTCTCTCTCTCTCTCTCTCTCTCTCTCTCTCTCTCTCCTCTCTCTCTCTCTCTCTCTCTCTCAAGAACGTACAGTTTTAAACGTATAGAACACATCTTTTTTTAATGCATTTAATACAGAGTGTCGGTTCTTCCGTTAATACTAATACAATCAGTTTGATGATAATCCTTCGACTACTCTCGTGCATGCGTGCACACAGCACGTACACTACTTCTATACAGACCAGAGGCAGGCTCTCTCTCTCTCTCTCTCTCTCTCCTCTCTCTCTCTCCTCTCTCTCTCTCTCTCTCTCTCTCCTCCCTCTCTCTCTCTCTCTCTCTCTCTCTTCGAGCGCGCGGAAACGTCATCCTGAGAAACTGAAAGTGCAACTGAAGTGAGACTGGTAAGGAAGTAGATCGACTGATTGGTCTGGTTCAGTTTTACGCAGTATCTACCTCAGGTGATATGACCGACAGGGATAACCATCCAAGGGAAATGGGAGAAGGAGGACTAACCTTATACCAACTCCACCAGAACAACAATCGTGTTAAGAATGCCAAGCAGGAATGCCAGTTTCAATATAGCGTACACGTAGTTCCAATCCACAACCATTAGTGTGTGATTTCGACGCTCAACCAACAGAGCTCCTGAGGCCCGGGTCAAAGAGAATAGTAGGTACCAGCAAAGAAGATAGTACCTACAGTTTGCTTACTCTCTTTGGTACCGTGGGCACTTATTCTCTTTGGTACTAGCCCCTTTGCCCAGGTAGGGAAGACTTCACCACCACAGTGCAGTAACTGACTTGGCACAACGGCGATTTGCAGTCAGGCCTCGCCTGAACGCTTGGCTCACTGAAGTGTGTGCATTATTATCATAAGCTTATAATGCACGGGTGCGCGCACAAAGTAAATTCGGGTGTCACAGAGGAAACAAAGCGGAAAAGATTAGGATGACCCTTAGGCTTGCAGGAGAGAGAGAGAGAGAGAGAGAGAGAGAGAGAGAGAGAGAGAGAGGGGAGAGAGAGAGAGACAGAGAGAGTGAGAGAGAGAGAGAGAGAGTCTACACATGTCTAAGGAAACACCCGAGACAAAGAGTTGATTAAGATAATATTTACACGGTCTCTGCTCATGGTCTTTAAAAGGTTCAGTTCAGATCATGTTGCTGACAACCCAGCCGACTAACACCACGTTAACCCTTTTCCTCCCGCATCCTATACGCCAACTGCAAAATCTTAACCCTTTCACTCCCTCACCCTGTCCACCAGATTCCTGCTGGAAGCTGATGGATAGAGTGAGGGAGTGAAAGGGTTAAGATTTTGTTTGAGGTCCCGGCTGAGAATGCGGGATGCTGGCGGATAGGATGAGGGAGTCAGAGGGTTAAAAAATCGTTATGATCTTTATAAGATGAAGGTCATCCCGTGACCCTGGAAGTCGTAGACAAGTGAAGGAGGTATAAACCTCAACATTTCCAGGGCCAGCATTATGAGGGCAGTGCATATCTCCTCTCTCTCTCTCTCTCACTGCTTTATCTTTCTTAGTCAGAATAAGATTGAGACAGTTGAAATGTGGTTTCTAAGATAATAAAGAGTTCTATGGACAGCAAAGAAAACAAACGAGACAGTCTTGAAAGAGGCACACACAAAAAGAACATTAAGGAAGAAGATTAGGAAAAGATAAGCAACATTACAGGACATTTTACGAGGCAAGAGAAATTAGAGCACCTAGTCACAACAGGGAAGCTGGAGGGAAAAAAGAGGACCAGGCAGACCCAGTGATAAAATATTGGACGGACTTGGGAGTGGATGAAGACAGAGAGGGTGGGAGATGTACTTGCAGCGAGAAAAGACAAGGTTGCTTGGAGAGTCATGATCGCCAAAGCCATGCGCAGGACATGATGTTGATGAAGCATAGATATGGCCAATTACGTACGCAGAGTTGGATATACTAAAACCGCAAACATAACAATTGTTTAACCCTTTGACTCCTGCTCCCTGTCCACCAGCATGCTGCCTTGCCAACTAGGCTAGCAAAGCAAAAAAATTTAACCCTTTAACTCCCTCACCTTATCCATCAGGAAAGTTCACCCTATCCACCAGGAAGGGAATCAAAGGGTTAAGTTTTTGCAATTGGTGGATAGGTTGCGGGAGTCAAAAAGGGTTAATCTAGTCAGGCTTGAACCCGTGCAGTCAGACTGGAAGGCGGGATGTCAACACCAACCACCACTGTTCTATTGCTAACGGTTTCCTGTCGCAAACGAGATCGAAACCGGAACGCGCAAACACAAATAAGAAGTGATCAATTCGTCGTCAGATTTGCGCAGTTCAACGTTTTGTATCCAACAGCGATGGTGGTTCCCATTAATGACAAGACACACGTCTCTTCAATGCAGTGAATGCATGTGTGTTACTTTTCTTCTTTTCGGTCCCATCCTCTATGCCACTTCATTTTCCATAAACTGTGTGACACACTTTCCATAAACTGTGTG
>CM060308.1:12525175-12550175 GCA_030674185.1 Monoplex corrugatus | reverse complement strand
TAAAAGGCATAGTTATGTCCCTTGTTAACAGAGTATTATGGGGCAGTTATGTGAAGATTACATTATTATCACTAAATGTAAGGTTTGGGTGGTCTAGCCCAGATGTTTCATCATATTACAGTTTTGATATGTGTGTGTGTGTGTGTGGTGTGTGTGTGTGGTGTGTGTGTGTGTGTGTGTGTGTGTGTGTGTGTGTGTGTGCGTGCGCACGAGCGCGCGCCCGCGTGTGAGTGTATATGGGTGCGTGTGTGTGGGTGTGGGTGTGTGAAAAAGATTTTGGTTTGCCTAAACCTAGACAAATTAATGGCCTGAATGTAGGAACACTGTTGTGATTTTTTTTTTTTTTTTTTTTTGCATTATGTAGTACTGATAAAATGGATGATTGTTCATTATATATGATTTGAATATGTTCGACTGTTCAAGGAATGGATGTTCGATATTTTTTTTTTTTTTTTTTTTTGATTATGCGTGAAGAATTTGCGCACATACAAAGAGTGGATTATGTGTCGCACTACTGGAAAATTGTTATCCCCCTTATCAAAAGACCTTTTCAGGTAATGACAATAAACAGTTTCAGTTTCAGTTTCTCTATCTATCTATCTATCTATCTCTCGCTCTCTCTTGTACATTCGTGTATGTTCCACGGAATTTCTCTCTCTCTCTCTCTCTCTCTCCCTCTCTCTCTCCTCTCTCTCCCCCCCCCCCCCCCTACATTCGTGTATATTTGCATGCTTTTCGTAACATAACACGCCAACTAAAGTCGCCCACACACTGTACAACTGAAACACAGCAGAGGTACAGACAGCTGAATGAGCAAAGGATTTATAAAAAGAGAATGACTGGTCGCCAGTGACCAACAGCCAAGTAAAGTAAATGTAGATCTGTACACTGTCACAGCCCCAAGAGAGGGAAAGAAAGGTTGTTTCCCTTGTCATGGCACGACCAGACAAGAACAGACCTTTTACTCGATAGAAGAAACTGTCTAGCCTCAATTATAAAATGAAACGGGCTAGCCTCAATTATAAAATGAAATGGGCTAGTCTCAATTATAAAACAAAACAGGCTAGCCTCAGTTCTAAAACATAACGGGCTAGCCTCAATTCTAAACCGAAATGGGCTAGCCTCAATTCTAAATCGAAACGGGCTAGCCTCAATTATAAAATGAAACGGGTTAGCCTCAATTGTAAAACGAAACGGGCCAGTCTCAATTGTAAATCGAAACGGCTAGCCTCAATTCTAAAACGAAATGGGCTAGCCTCAATTATAAACCGAAACAGGCTAGACTCAATTATAAAATGAAACGGCTAGTCTCAAATTCTAAAACAAAATGGGCTAGCCTCAATTATAAAACGAAACAGGCTACCTCATTATAAACAAAACGGGCTAGCCTCAATCACAAAACTAACAGGCTAGCCTCAACTATAAAACTAAACAGGCTAGCCTCAATTCTAAAACTAAACAGGCTAGCCTCAATCATAAAACAAAACGGGCTAGCCTCAATTTTAAAATGAAACGGCATACCTCATTATAAACAAACGGTAACCTTTTATAAAGACAAGGGCGGGGTAATTCCAGAAAGACAGAAAAAATCAAGATAAGATAGATTGCCGAGGGTTCACATTCGTTGTTTCTGTATTTAAAAAGAAAATGTTCTGAATTCACTTAAAGGACTGGAACACTGTTCAAAAATAATTTTAAAAAATCGAACAAAACACTTGGTTTTTACAAGTAACGTGTTTTGGTCGGTTTTGTATCTGTATGCACACTGTCGCAGTCTCAAGACGAGTACAGTATATTTCACTTTCATACCAATTTCTCTCCTCACGTTTAGTCTCTCTTTTTTGTTTGTCTTTTCCTTTTGTTGCGTGTGTGTGCGTGCGTGCGTGCGTGCATGTGTGTGTGTTTCTTTGTTTTGTTTTTGGGGGGGAGACGGGGATTAACTACGTAATTCGTTACGACCGTTGGCGTGGCGGTAGTGGTGGCGGTACACTGACACGTGTGGTTGTGTGGTTTCAATCCTACGCCCATTTCCCCTGCTATGATTTTTAGCCCGTTAGGATTTATGGGCCATGAAATATGGGAGTAATAACTGAGAATTAATTTGCTCCGTGTGTCGGCAGTCCCGGCGTCGGCCCGCTTGTTTGTTCTGAGGTAAGGCCCGTGACGCCCCTTCACCACGTGCTTACAGGCCGCCGTTTTTTTTTTTTTTTCTTCTTCTTTTTTTTTTTTGTGTGAGAAGGGTTGTGTGAGCTAAAGACTTTTACCCAGAAGAGGCACTTTGGTGAATGTGCGTTCGTCCTTCCGTGTGTGTGTGTGTGTGTGTGTGTGTGTGTGTGTGTTGTGTGTGTGTGTGTGTGTGTGTGTGTGTGTGCGTGTGTGCGTGTGGAGAGTGGATGGATTGTGTGTGTATGTATGTATGTATGAATTTATGTATGTCTATTTTTTGTGTATGCGTATGTGTCTGTGAACGTATGTACGTATGTATGTATGAATGTACATATGCATGTGTGGTGTGCGCGTTCGCGTGCGCGAGAGTCAATATAATATCATGAGTGCACGCTGTATACGTCACGTGCGTGCGCGCGAACGTCTGATCAAACAAATACATTTTTTAACAAAGACTGGGATGACATCTCCATTTATTAACAAAAGTATCTTGCATAAATGATGAGGACAATTGTGAATCTCAAAAGACTTAACTTCGATATTCTCATCAAATTTTCCAAAGAAAACACACGCATTCAAATGTTAATGTATTATTTTTCAAATTCATTTTTGGTTATCTTTTGTAAAACCTTGATAAAAGCCAGTTGGCCGAAAATTTACGCCTATCTTGTTCTGTTCATGAAATACGCATTCTGTTTCTATTTCCGTGTGTCATTGAGTCCTAGACTCTAATTACTTTATCGTTAGCAAGGCACGTCTGATCTACAGGTTTATGGACTTTGTTACATGTTTTATGCATTTCATCTAAATTGAATTTGGACGAGAGGCAGCAGTCACAAGACCTTATAACATAACATGAAACATAAACGAAAATGGAACTTAACCCTTTGACTCCCACACCCTGTCTACCAGCATGCTGCACTGTCAAGCATCCTAAAAAAACAAAAACTTAACCCCTTGACTAACTCATCCTATCCACCAGCTGCCTGCAGGAAGCTGGTGAATAGGGTGAGGAAGTCAAAAGGTTAAGTTTTTGCAGTTGGTGGACAGGGTGCAGGAGCAAAGGCTTAACACACACAGTAATTAAAAATATACATAAGCCTAATTTAATTGTTTGACTGTGAATTTGAACACAAAACTGTATTGATCGCAGAACGTTCCATAAGATGTCAACACAGAAAGCAGATTATTGTAACATCATATCGTACAGGGATTTTTCTACCATCACCCCACCTCCACTTCACCTTGTGTGCTGGTCTGGGCGCTAGTCTTTAGAATGACACAACACTCTGAAGTCTCACGTGCAGTATGCACTTAACGCACGTGGAAGATACCATGGGAACAAAAAATCGTCCTTTGTCCTTTCACAAAACTCTACAGAAAAATCCAGTTTCATACAATCATAGGTAAACAAGAATACACGAATAAGGGAAACAGAAAAAAAGCGGCACCCCGCTATGGCGACGCGTTTTCTTTGCAGCTTGCATATACTTGGGGGGAAAAGTCTGATGTGAACACATAAAAAAAATTTTGTTTAAAACAATCCAATCCAATTCAATCCAATCCAATACCATACACAGTTCAGGCGAGTCATGTCTTGGAAAGCACAAATACATGAAGAACAAGATCAACAAACAACTTTGTAGGGAAAAAAATAGTTTCCTGTCTCAAATCACAACACCCAGAACCTAACAAATGAAAATTGTAATCAGTGATTAAAACTTTGTGAAAGAGAACAGAATAATGACAAAACAAACAAAAAACTAATGTCAGAACACAGATACACATTACCGCGCGCGCGCACCACACACAAACACACACACACACACACACACACACACACACACACACACACACACACACACACACGCACACACACACACACACAACAGCTGCAATTAAAAAAAAGTAAGTAATACCATTTCTGAAAGCAATGAGACAAACAATACAGTAATAAAAGCAGGAAGGAAATTCATCTGTTTTAGGCCCATACGAATCTTCACGTTGCCCACGGCATTAAAACAGATTTTCTTCAAACCGGCTGATGTGTTGATGCCAGTTCCATTTGTGCGTACATCTGCCACTCATTAAGCCTAGTTTCTAGAAAAGAAAAGAAAAGAAATCTGACTGTGCATGCTAAAATGTTTCCGAAAACCATTCTACGGCTTAAATTAAACGCATTAGGTCTGGAACAATTCCTACACACTGCTGAACTAAAAGCCTGGAGATATTTAGATGCAAGAAAATCTGAAAGCCTGAAGCTGCTGATTAATCACGAGAAAGTGGAACAATTCCTAAACACAGACAAAATTAAAGCCTGGAGATATTTAACCGTAAGAAAGTTTGAAAGCTTGGGGCTGTTTAATCACAAGAAAGCCCGATATTTACAAGGATTTTAAGGAAGAGAAATGCCAAACACACGAACAAACACAAGCGATTTGTGGGTCCTAAAATTGAGATTTGCAGGCTTGTTTATAATGGAGACCAGAAGCTCATAGCGGGCTGGTTGGAGAACTGACAGATGACGTCGCTTCCTTCCTCAGTCCTCACGGGAGAGAACTCGACACGGAGTCTGCAGCCATTGTGGCGGCCATCACGGGTCTTTTGTGCGGCCATCCGCGCGCCCATTGTTGCTGCTAAACCCTGGCCACTGCCCCGCCCTTGTCCACGCCTGGGCCTTTTAGGCCAGATCACTTCAATGGGGGACGATTTTAATTTTCTCAACCCCTCCACCTGTCACAATGGACACGTGTAGCGATTTTCTGCCAGCTTTACACACTTCTCACACTCCTATAAACCTCTTGTAGTCTTTTCCCCAGTATTTTCTTTTTATATCTCCCCTAAAAAAAAAATCAGGGTGGAGGCGTTTGATATTAACACAGAAGGGTGTCTGTCCGTCTGTGCGTCTGCATGACCATTTAATTATGTCATGCTATTTGTCTGTGAACAAACTCTGTCTTCATCCGTCTGTGCGTCTGCATGGCCATATGTCATGCTATTTGTCTGTGAACAAACCCTGTCTTCATCAATGTTTTTTTTTCAACCGTCTGTGGCCGACTCCAAAAAAATCGTTTATGAATATATCTTTTTTCAGTGAGTAGTCGCTTGCATTCTAGAGTGGACTGAAGTGCCCCCCCCCCCCCCCACCCCCCAAAAAAAATTCTTGAAGACATCTGTCATGTCTGTAACGCACTTTTACTACATTTGAAACAAACGAAAGGTGCTGTAAAACAGTTTATCCCTGAAAGTTTTATTAATTAAGGTTGGTCAAAATATCAACAAGATCATAACTATGCAAAAACTTGTACAAGTGTGAGCAAGGATTTATTGGTGGTTTATGAACAGGTTGTGATTAAATTTATCTATTCATTTATTTTCATTTTTATCACAATGGATTTACCATAAGGAATTTAAGCTGGGGATATTTCATATGCAATTTCATTTGAAATAAACAAAGCATGAACACTATCATCATGAAAAGACAATGCAGATGGGCTGGGCACATCATCCGAAGACAGCAGGATAGTGTTACCCAGACTGCCCTTCACTGGACCGACAAGGATGACTAAGAGAGAAAGGCCCGAGAACACTGGTGACGAACAACAGAAGGAGACCTCAAGGCCCGAAATACACCTGGGATTTCCCATAGAGGTCGGCCCAGAGCAGAAAATGTTGTCGCTGCCCTCCATGCCAATGTCAGTAAGTCTTCGGAAGCGTGCGTCGCAGCACATAAAATTGTTCTCTCTCTCTCTCTCTCTCTCTCTCTCTCTCTCTCTCTCTCTCTCTCTCTCTCTCTCTCTCTCTCTCTCTCTCTCTCTGTATGCACGCATTTCTGATGAACTATGAAAATGGATTTTTCTCGAGAATTTTGCTGGAGACAATTCCTTTGTTGCTGTTGGGTCTTTGACATGCGTTGAGAGGCTGCTGAATAAAAGATATCGGTTTATTGTCACACTCGGGAGACTAGCACCCAGGCCAACATGTGAGATCCTGTGGAGGAGGACGAAGTCCTTGTCTAATCTGTGATTCGAACCTAGATTTCTCGCGTCCAAGGCAGGTACTTTATCTAATAAGCTGCACACTCCAATTTCTCTCTTGACTCTTTGTCTCTGTCTCTGTCTTTCTCTCTCCCTCTCTCTCTCTCCATCTATCTGTCTGTCTGTCTGTCTGTCTGTCTATCTATCTAGCTATCTATATCTCTAAATATACAGTTTAGCACTGACATCAGACAGGGCTCAGCATTTGGACAATTGATTAATTTATTTACTTAATGGAGATGGATTGGGCGCATAATCCAAAGACAGCCTAATAACATCGCTCGGATTGTCCTTCACTGAAAACCGAAAGGCAGACGTAAGACAGGAACACCTGGTGACGAACAACAGGAGACCCTAGGTACCTGAAACACACTTGGGGTACTTCCATACACAGGCTGGTTCAGAACAGACAGAAGTAAAGAACCTTCGTTGCTGCCCGACATTCCAATACCATAATAGACAGTAAGTAATGAATCATATACAAACTAGTCCTTATATTTGTGAACCGATCTGAATCCAGCGTTTAGAAGGGGAAAAAAAGGTCTAGCTCAATGATTCAGTGACTACTATGTTAAATGCTACATAGCTATATCTTAAGACCTGACTACTATGTTAAATGCTACATAGCTATATCTTAAGACCTGACTACTATGTTAAATGTACATAGCTATATCTTAAGACCTGACTACTATGTTAAATGCTACATAGATATATCTTAAGACCTGACCACTATGTTAAATGTTACATAGATATATCTTAAGACCTGACTACTATGTTAAATGTTACATAGATATATCTTACGACCTGACTACTATGTTAAATGTTACATAGATATATATCTTAAGACCACAGACGGTATAAGGATGTCTGTACTCAAGACCAACACTCTGAAACTGGTTGATGTATTGTTTTGGTGGTCTTTGATTTAATGTCTATTCACTAAAGTGATTTTAGACAACAACAACAAACAAAAACAAAAAAAAAGGGGGGGAGAGGGGTGATAGAGGAGGAGTGAAGAGGATATTTGAAATTTGTCAATTTTGGATTTGAGAAAAGATGATCCAGAAAACAAGTGTTTCGAGGAAGGGAAGGTAAAAACTAACAAATAACGTTACCATAATAAACGATGTAAACAAACTAACTAACAAACAAAATTAATAAATATCTAGAAGAAATTAATAAAAAATAAAACTAAGAATTGGCTAACCATAACAGTGAACAAGTGAGATAACATTTTAAAGGCAATGCGCTATAAGACTGTATATGTATTGTTTGTTATCATTGTTGTGTCTACTTTTAAATTAAGGGGAGTATAGAAGATTAGAACATTTCTATTTCAATGTCGTTTTATATTTATTCTGATCTCAGATACAGTCACTCTTTTTTCCCAGACATTTTCCATGTGCCCTTCTGCCATGCAAATGTATCTATTCAGGTATTGCTTTTGGCCCGATGAAGATTCAAAGGTCGAACCTCATAATGTCCTGTCTGTCGCTCTGTTGTGTCAACTTTTAAGGTCGGAATAGTATTCTTTTTCATATTTACTGCTCACCTTACCTACGGTCAATTTTTTATTTTCTCAAGTGTTAAAAGATGCAAATATTTAGATTACTAATGTCTGTGTTTTAAGTTTGGCTGAATGTAAAAGAAAAAGCATAGTCTGGTGACAAACTGAAGAGTGATGGTGTAACAATTACTGTGTTCCTAGAACAGTATCAGCCAAACAATGAGCTTACGCGCAGAATGTCTGAGGCCATAGGAACATGCCTCAGATGGACAAGATAAAAAAGGCTGTCCAATAACTCCGAGATCATAGGGGAGTGAGGTGGTAGAGAAGACTCAAACTTTTTCTCGCGGCCAGCACTATGTGAGTGGTGCCCATTCTCCCTCGCTTCTTTGCCTTCCCTAATTTTGAAGATAATCAGGTACTGATTCACAGCTGGGTAGACTGAAGAATGCACGCACAAAGTTTGCTCGAGCCAGATTCACACCTGTACCAACTCGTGCATAGAACTGAAAGACGACTGCATACTGATGGATTCACTGACCATGGACATTTTGAGGCGGGATCAAGCTCCGAACGCAAAGAACCAGAAGAACTGTATGGCGGGACCATCTCAGTTTTTTTCCCCACAAGGGCGATGGTGGAGGAGGGGGTAGGGTGGAGGTGAGGGGGAGCGTTGGGGGTGTCAGGCTCTGGCAAAATTGAATGTCAACGCTGTCGTGCATGGACGGAAAAGGTCTGAAGGGAGACCCCGTTTGATTAACTGAGTGCTCTGTGGCAAGGACGGGTGGGGGAGGAGGGAGACAGAGAGAGAGAGAAGGGAAGAGAGAAGAGAGAAAGAGAGAGATGCTTAATAGAGAGAGACACACACAGAGAGACAGAGAAGAGACAGAGAGAGAATGCTTAATAGAGAGAGAGAGACAGAGAGAGACAGAGAGAGAGAGAGGAGAGAGAGAAAGAGAGAGAGCGATGCTTTAGTTTTCAACGATGAAGGCTACCACCAAAGGCCTGATTTCACACTGTCGTTACTACTAATCTTCAATTAAAAATTGTAACTTTTAAGAACTACGATAAAACAACAACAACAACAACAACAACAACAAAAACTAGATGAATCAATCAAACTTCAAACTTATATACTTTATAACTCAAAGATAGCAGCATTAGATCCCACTGATACTGTCTTACAGCTGGTCCTTGCTATTCACGAATATAAAATATGCATACTGAAAAAAAAAATCTATAACTAAGATATAAAAAAATCAAAGAGAAACAAGGACTGTCTCGTCAGAATCAGCCTGGGGAAGAGACAAACAAAGAAAATGAAAAGGATAAGGACAAAGAAGAAGAGAAAAACCCGAAAATTTGAAAAGAAGGAAGACGATGACGAAGATACTGGGGGGAGAAGGAAAAAAAAGCCCCCGTAGTAATAACAGCAATATGCACGATTTTCCGCTTGGTCTTAAAAAGCAGAGAAAACAAACGAACAAAAAGGAAAAATGGAATAATTTTTATTGTAGTCTTTTTAAATTATCAAATAAAGATCGTACGGTCTTTTCTTAACTTCGTGTCCGTTCACTATTAATAGTATTATAGAAAGCAGTACCCAATTTTGACAACACATGAAACTCCGTCCTCACACTTTCTCCCATTCATTAAATCTTCGGGAGAAAAAACATGTACAACACACACGCACACACACACACACACACACACCACACACACACACAACACACACACACACACACATACACACACACACTACAATATATACAAACACACACACACACACACACACACACACACAACACACACACACACACACACACACACACACTACACTCCGCTGCACATACCCATATCCCTCCATACATGCAAACACACACGGAAACGCGCGCGCACGTGCGCCTTCCTATCGATAAAGCAAGAGGGTGAGGTTAGAAAATTGGGGGGTGGGGGTGGGGATAAGGGAGTGAGTGGGGGTGGTTACAGTGGAAGGAGAGAATGAACAAAGAAAATGATAAGAAAGGAAGTTGAAAAAAGAAAAAAAAGGAAAGAAAAAGAACAGAAAAAGGCAAGGAAACAGGTGAAGGCTGAAAGACATAAACAGCAGTTTCCTATTCAAAGCAAAATTATAAACAAAACAAGACCGTCATACCACATAAACAATCCTTCTTTTACTCTTAGAGTTCTCATTATTGGATTAACATTACGGTGCACTGCAATACCATACACTACTTACTTCTTGTTAATCCAAAGTAAAAATGAAAGCGAGCATCAATAGTTGTTCCCGGTTTGACACCTGACTACTTTCTTCACACTTTCAGAAAAATGTGATTTTTTTTTTTGGGGGGGGGGGGTTTTGTTTTGTTTTGTTTGCTAGGTTTGTTTGTTTTTTGTTTGTTTGGTTGGTTTGTTTGTTTGTTTGTTTGTTTGTTTGTTTGTTTGTTAATCTCCATGAGAAAATCTCGTGTTAAATTTTGTTTGTCTGTCTGTCTGAGTTTCGGTTTGCTTTGGTTTAGCTGTTGTGCTGCGTTGGTTGTGTTGCGTTGTGCAGGGTTTTTTGTTTGTTTGCTCTGTTGTTGTTGTTTTGTTGCTGCTGTTTGTTTTGTTTTGTTTTGTTTTGTTTGTTTTCTTTTTATCATTACAAGTTTTCTCCGATGCGCGAACGGACTCTATTTTAGCCCACATTGTGCAGGAGTTATGCTGCTGCACATCCACATATTCCCTATTCGACTGGTGTACGTGCTAAGTATTTTCGTGCTTCCATAAGCCACCAAACATTTACATGCCTCACCTAACTTACAAGTTTGATCCTCGCCTGCGTATGTATCGTTGTTTAATTTACGTCTTTTCACTATAAGTATAGTATGTATACACACGAAGGGGTACTAGCAGGTCTGCACATAATATGTCGACCTGGGAGATCGGAAAAATCACCACCCTTTGTCAAACAGGCCGTACCCATGCAGAATCGAACCCCATACCTTCCTATGGAATCCTGACGTTCTTACCACCTGGCGATTGAGTCCCTCGAAATGTGCTTTAGAACATTAAGTTTGTAACATGTCGGTCCTTAGCTTATGTGACTGTATTGGAGAGGTACAATAGCATGTGTGTGTGTTGTGTATTGTGTGTGTGTGTGTGGTGATGGAGTGTGATGTGAGGATGTATTGATGAGTGAGTGAGTGAGTGTGGTGAGTGTGTGTGTGTGTGTGTGTGTGTGTGTGTGTGTGTGTGTGTGTGTGTGTGTGTGTGTGTGTGTGTGTGTGTGTGTGTAAAGAAGTCCTGTCAGTTCAGTTCGTCACAGTGCCATGCCGATAGCGAAGGGTGTGGGATTTGATCCTCAGGCAGGCCACAGTTTTGTTGTTGATGATATTGTTGCTTAGTGGTGGTGGTGATGGTGGTGACAGTCGTAGTTTATTTGTTTGTTTTTCTTCTTTCTTTCTTCTTTCTCTTTTTGCTCGTTTTTTGTTTGTTTTTTTGTTTGTTTTGTGTTTTTTGTTTCATGTTGTTTTTGTTTGTTTGTTGTGTTTTTTACGCCGGCTGGCCCGCTCTTTGAGAGCGCCGTGGATACAAGGTCTTATATCTCGAGTTCAATCCCACCCGGCTATAGAAAATTCGGATTGTCGCTGCCTGTTTAATGCTCCAATCATTCTGATGGTGTCTAATGTTTCATAGGTCCATACCCCCTCCCCCAAATTTCAAGACCTTGCCAGCATATAGACTTTTGCGCAAGCTGAAGGAGTTTGTCAGATACGTACTGTCAGACAGAAGGGAGCGCATGTGGAGTTGTCTGATGCAGTAATTCTTTTTGAACAAACTCCAAACTCACGCATATGGAACTGTCCAAGCGCGATGAATCCCTCTTGAACAAATTCCAAACTCAAACGTACAAGTTGCTGACACGTAGCCAGGAAAGCTTTTCAAAATTCACAAATTTTCTCTTCACATAACTCTAAAACTGCAAAAAGAGTCATACCTGTTGTTAAAGAAATATTTTAAATCTGCTTATTTGCAACATCCAACTAAGCTGCACAAGATACCATTAGCTGGAAAAGATCTATATTATTAACCTACCTTATAAATTGATACTTACCCATACGTACCATCTGAAAGCCGTTCAAATATTTACGACTCACAGTGTAAGATACTTCTGGTTTGAAAATCTCCAAGGTTCCAGTTGAAAACAAACTTGAGCCGTTTAATTTTGTCTTATAGTTTCAAAACAAAACGAAAAAAAAGTTTCAAGTGTTGGATTTTACTCTGAATGTTTTGTCTCGTGCAGAACTGATTCAGCTTTACATGAAAAATAAGAAGACGAGAAGAGACGCCATCGATGGCCACATCACTCCAAAATTCTCCCCTTTTCACACATACACTCATACACGCGCACACACAACTCGATCTAGTCGACGTGAAATAATCTTCTTTTTTTCCTCTTTTAGGGAACGTTGGCAAGAAAAAAAAAGAAAAACAGACAAAAAAGGAACCGGCCGTGTGCACATGGAATGGAAGTTGTGGTGGAGGGGGTGCCGGAAGTGGGAAGGCCGAGGACCGATCAGTGCCAGATGAGGCACGCGGAAGGTGTTGCTGATAGATCACAAGATCGTGCCAATCTCTCAAAAAGGAACCTCTGCTGAGGCACGGGGAGTCTGACAATGTAGCGTGATCGTTGTTATACTGCTTCTCCCTGTGCTCATAATCAAGAAGAACAGACGGACAATGAAGTATGATCACAGCACAAACAGGAGAACAACACGATAAGCCGTTTTTGATACAGACGCAGAAGGAAAAAATCTTTCTGCGTAACACGAACAGACGAAAAAAGTCATTTTTGCCATTAAGTCATTTTTGCTATATTGCCACTGCAAGATACAAAATATGCTTTTCATCACGTTATCTGATTTTTTTTTTTTTTTTTTTTTTTTGAAACTTCTGAACGCTAGAACGTAGCGTGACCATCACTATAGTGAATAAGTGAGCAAGAAACTCCCGGGGGTGTTGGACGGACACACAGCACCAATGTCTCACCACTTTCCGGACAATACCCTCCCATTGATATCATCAACAGTAAGTCAGACTGTTACAAAGACAGATATAAAACCGATGTGCTGGGCAGGACCTCAGGACCTTGCCAACAGTGTTATGTGCAGGTTTATGACTTATGTCATGATTATGTTGGACCTTATCCATCATATGGCTTCCATGGTTCAGTGCATAAGGAATTTGTCCGAACGCAAAGACCGCTATCTTAAAAAAAAACAACTAAACTGAAACAACACCAACAGATGAACAACACAGTAGCCTAAGCTGTTTTTCAGGCAGACGTGAGAGATGAAAAAATCTTATCAAATATTATTTTTTTTAATTCTGTAAGTTTTCAGTTTCACTTTCACTTTCTCAAAATAACGTCCCCGCGGTCGGAACATATTCCATACGCAGACATCAATGATGTTATGTGACTGAGACGTATCCAAATGATCATGGCAAGGCAAAGACTCTAAAACTCTCTATCTCCCCTCTGCCCCAATCCAACCCACCCAACTATCGTTCTACATTTTATTTTATTTCTTCATTTTTTATTCCCCCTCCCCTCCCTCCCCTCCCCCGTCTAATATCACTTATAGTGAAAAGACGTTAAATCAAAGAACGAACTCTCTAAAACATCCGATGACTAGAATTTAGCATAACCTTTGTTCTAGAAAATATGTTTATGATCATGACTTATGTAGGCTATTACGCTTGATAAACAATCAAATCTTACGTATGATCATAATCTAAGTAACCCTAACGTTTGGTATTAAAGCTCCAATATAAATCTGCCGTCAATATATTTATTCATGAACTTGCCTATCAATTAACATCAGGATGAGAATTCTTCAGTGTAATACGGAACTAATACTGTTATGCGGATGTGGGCAAGCAAGTCAGAACAAGATCGAGGCAGCTGATATGTTGTGGTTTCGGAAAATGTCAACACTTCCATGGGCAGCAAAGAAAACAAAGGAGACAGTCGTGAAAGAAGCAAACACAAAAAGAACATTAATGAAGAAGATTAGGAAAAGACGAGCAACATTTATAGAACATTTTATGAGGCAAGGGAAATTAGAGCAACTAGTCACAACAAGAAAGCTAGAGGGAAAAAGAGCACCAGACAGACCTACAGAGAAAATTTTGGACAGTTTTGCAACGGTGGGGACAAAAATGGTGGCTGATACGCTTGCAGCGGCAAAAGATAAATTTGTATGGAGGGCCATGATCGCCAACGCCATGCGGCAAGGCATCTAGACCTATATAATGATGACGACGACTGTCGGCCATTTGGACATAAGCTCCACATTCATTCACTACAGACCTAATCTACTTTATTCCGACCGATAGCTGGATACTGTTAATTCATTCATTGTTGGCTCAAACTGCCAATTTTCCAGACCGGGCAAGATGTTGCCGTCAGACATATATGCTCGTCATCAGCTGCATCACTGTGACGTCACGCACGTGCAATGTCCACTGTGCACGTGCTGTGAGACTGACCGCGCGTAAAGCTGTAATTTACATTTCTAAGATATACCTGAGACCGTTGTTTTGGGAAGTGTGTATGAAAAACGTCTATTGTAAAAACGTGAATTGATTCTGTTAATGCTCTTATCCCTAACACATTTTAATATAAGCATTTCACCGTTACAATCAATACATTTTTTTTTAAAAATCTTTTAGATAAAACCTTGTTTCTCAAATTATTGTAGAAGTATGAAGTTAAGATCTCATTAGAGAAGAAATCAGCAGATATGGAGAGAAAAAAAAGAAAGGAAAAAGTAGACTAGCTGATTCGGAACATTAAAAAAAATATGACACGCGAGGCAGAGAGTCGACATGAACAAGGAATACACTCACAAATGTGTTGGTGCAGCTGTTTCATTTTTCAAACTCTGTTTAAAAATAAATAAATTCGTTGTTATTTTTTCCCAGTTGGGACAAACGGATTTAAATTGATGGGTGGTGTGTGTGTGTGTGTGTGTGTGTGTGTGTGTGTGTGTGTGTGTGTGTGTGTGTGTGTGTGTGTGTGTGTGTGTGTGTGTGTGTGTGTGTGCGCGCGCGCGCGCGCGCGTGCGTTGTGTATGTGCATGTGTCTGTTTATATGTGGAATTTTTACTGAATTTTGCTCACAGACCTGACTCACCTAAAGTTGCAAATAAATTCTTTTCGTACTTTGCATACATATTTTTCTGACTCTTCCTGAAAAATAAAACAACATACAAACTTAGCTATGGCAATGTTTACTTCTTCTCAACAAAGAAATGTTGTTATTATTATTCTCAAGGTTGTAATTTTTGTCAGTGTTCATACAAACAGACGACACTGCTCTGCTTCTGGTCCTTTCCGCAGCCCCCGCCCCCTTTTTTCCACAAATTATGCAATATGCTAGCATCAAGCATGCAAGTTCGTATGCGTCCTTGCGCCGTGTATGCATATGTGTGTGTGTGCATGAGCGCGCATGAACGAGTGTGTGCGTGAGTGCGTGCGTGCACATTTGCACGCACGCTTATACAAGCGCGTGCTGAAGTGCGTGTCTGCAGAGTGAGTGTACTGGTCTGTATAGATGGGGCATCCTTACATCCTTACAGCTCCATCCCATTATTTAGCGAGATGGCGGCAAGTGGAGATAAAGCGGGTCTACAAAACGGGAACGAGAATGGAGTAGGTTGCCGGGATCGATGTTATCGGCCTTCACGTGCTAGACGGTGATGAAGCACATGCACGTGCAGCCAGCTCCCTGATTTCCCGCGCAGAAGGCGCCGCCATGTTTCTCTACGCGCCGCCTGATTGGTGCTGACAGCACGTCATTTCCTCTTCCTGCCATGCGCACTGCAGTCAAAGAGAAGACTGGGAGACCACAGACATGTTTCTGTGTGGAGAGACCAGGGCTGCTAGATTCTCGGCTTGCAGTCGTCTAAAGTTCTAACATGGCTGACATCCGTTTCGGTCAAACAGTTCAAGCACTATGCCTGTCTGCCTTTGTTTCTCAGAGATCTTTCTTTGTGATTGGAAGTCTGAGAGTAAAAGCAGGGGCTGACATCGTCCCAGTTTCGCTGCGTTTATTAACAAAAAAGAACTTTACGCTGAAAGCTTGCCTTTCTGTGGAAACTGTAAGAGCTGAACAATCTTGTGTTCACAAATATGTCTGAATAATTGTGTCTTTACCCCAAGGATTACAGCGTAAGCGACAAAGCTTCAAGATCTCAAAGAGACTAAAATGAAAGCAGTTCCCCGATTCCAAAGACTAAACTTACATAAACAGACACAAAACAAACAAACAAACAAACAAACCAAAAACAACAGAGAAAACTCGAAAGAATCAAGGGAGAGAAGACAAAGAAACAACGACTATGATTTTGTATTTTCTAACAGGTAGCAGCTGTTGGCTAAAATCTATTTTCAGGCTCGCTGTTGCCAATCTACATTCTACTGACATCTCAAAATATAAAAGACGAAATAAATGGTAAATCGATAATATTAAAATAAATCAATGATTAAAAGCGCAACAAGCATGCTTTTGACATGTACAGTAATCGCTACAGAAATGACATTATTGTTATTGTATGAATAAGGAGATAAAAGCCCCTAAGGGAATGCCGGTGGCTCTTTCAGTATAAACAATATCCCCCTTCTGAAAATTCTGTGCTAGAAATTTCATGTTTTCTATCACATCTTTTTTTTTTTTTCTCTGCCTTCTTCTTTTGTTTTCTGTCATTTCTTCCTACCATTTTTTGCCTTGCTGGTCCATTCACCTGTGTATATGTTCGATAAGGTCTTACGTACTTTCTCTTAGGAGTAGATAATTGGGAACATGTATTAAGAGCATTTTTGGCTCTAGGGAAATGAGGTATGCGGAAAGAATTTCAGGTGATTTAGGCCCGTTCTTACATATTTTTAGTGTCCTTAGTTATGATTAAATTTGTAACCCAGCATGTTGTTTAAATCCCTTGTGTGATAAATAAGACGGAGTGGTCAACGCCAGGGGCATCTCCTGAAATTATGCATCGATATTCTTCTTAATTTTCTTTTCATTTTTTTTCCGGTTGAAGTTTTATATATGTTTTAAAAAGGTCATAGCTCTGATATATGGCTGCTCTACGCAGTCGGATGTGTTTTAAACAAAATAACGATAACGAAGTAAATCAAAGATTAACCGCATTTGCTGTCGATTAAGAGACCGGGAACGAAAAGAGAAGAAAAAAATGGCTGTGGAGTGACATATTCAATTATAAAGCACTAAAAACACCACGGCTGTTTCAATTCAAACGCACTTAACAAGAATAAGACACTAAACCAAATCGTATTACAGCTATATAATTCTAATTATAATTTTAATTATAAATCTATATTTCTGACCTCCCACTTCAACGGCGCTCTGTAGTTCACCAATTTACGTTTTCCTTAAAACAAAGTCGACATAATACCAGTTCAAACAAATAAAACGTTTCAAAGGGCGCTGGCCAAAATAATAATAATAATAACAATAATGATGATGATAATAATAACAATAACAACAACAACAATAATAATAATAACAATAATATAAAGAAACATCGTAAAATCATGAAAATCCAAATGTAGACTAAATCTCCACTGCGGCATTTGACTTCATATTTGAATAAAGCATCCTCTCTCTCTCTCACTGTGTGTGTGTGTGTGTGTGTGTGTGTGTGTGTGTGTGTGTGTGTGTGTGTGTGTGTGTGTGTGTCTGTCTGTCTGTCTGTCTGTCTGTCTGTCTATCTATCTGTCCAATAAAAATACGTGCGACCGTGCGCGCGCGCACACACTTACATACACATACACATACACAAACATACGCACACATACACACACGCAAACACACAATATCAGCGGCCATACAGTACATCTACTACCAGGACATCTACAACGTTGACAATCTAGTAAATGATAGGAAAGAAGACAGCAAAGACTGGACTGCGACATACGCATGCGCGCGCGCGCGCGCGCACACACACACACACACACACACACATACAAACATACAATAAATCACACACACACACACACACATACACACACACACACACACACACACACACACACACACACACACACACACACACACACACCACACACACACAAATTAATCATAGATGTACATGAAGTCGCTGACGTCTATGGTCTACATGCAAATTAAAGGTTGACCATCTAAACCTGTGGTCGTGATACAACGACACTGAGGTAGCAGACATTTCAACTGTCCTAAAGGCTAGCATTATATTTATAACGCAGGTATCCATCTCCTCCCTTGCGCTGCTTTACCGAACCCCAAGCACTGAACAGGGTCAGGTACTCCATCTACAGCTGGGTGGATTAAAAGCTGTAAGTACTACAATTCTCGAGACAGTCTCAAACCCAAGCAGGGAAGACTGGAAGGCAGGCACTCTATCTATCTCTACTCTAACCAGGAGTTAGTCTTTATGATATCAGCGGCCAGACTGTACGTACATCGACACCGGCAGACCTACAAGGTTGGCAGACAATAATGGGGAGAGAAACAGACAGAATAGACTGATGTGAACCAGGGAGCCAGTCATTCCACACAAAACCTGGCACCGGCTCCCGTATCACATAGCGCGAGAGAGGGGGGGGGGGAGGAGTTAACAGAAAAACGAAGAAAAACAGAGAGGTACGGAGAGAGTGCAAAAAGTAGTAGCAGTAGCAGTAGTAGTAGTAGCAGTAGTAGTAGTAGTATTGTAGCAGCAGCAGCAGCAGTAGTAGTAGTAGTAGACAAAGAAGAAAAACAGTACACGCATAAGCAGTCTAATGATTTATTGAATCAAACCCTCGTCGAAGCAACAGGAGCAGCAGCAGCAGCAGCAATAGTAGTAGTAGTAGTATCAACAGCAACAACAGCAGCAGTAGTGTAGTTAGTAGCAACAGCAACAACAGCAGCGTAGTAACAGTAGCAGCAACAGCAGCATCAGCAGCAGCAGTAGTAGTAGAACAAGAACAAGAAGAAGAAGACAAAGAAGAAGAAAAAAAATTCGAGGGTACAGGCATAAGCGCTGTATTGCTTTTATTTCATCCAACCCTCGCCATGCAGGATCTACGTCCATATAAATACGAATCACAAAAACATTAAAAAAAAAAAAAATATATATATATATATATATATATATATATATATATATATATATATATATCATATCAAGGAGAACCGAATAAAGCATCGGTATCTCACAATGCTACTAAAATTTTAAAGGCTTCTTTGAAAAATCTTTTTGCTAGTCCTCATATACTCTAAGGACTTTAAAATCTACAGAACAGAACATTAAAAAAAATTAAAAAAAAGAATTAGAGCACATATTTAAATGAACATAACGAAACAAGATATGTGCAAATTTTCAGCCAACTGGTCTTTACAACCGTATACAAAAGACAACAAAGAATACGTACACAACACATAACACATACATGAAAAAAAACAAAAAAAAACCCGTCAACTTGCCAAATACGGCTCCAGCAGGAGATGCAGATCAGGACGCCACTTTTGGAAAACTGTCTACTGGTTGTTGTTTTTTGTTTGTTTGATTGTTTGTTTGTTTTTGTTTTGTTTGTTTGTTTTGTTTGTTTATTTTGTTTTTGTGCTAAGTTTTGTGCAATTATTCTTTGTTGTCCTGTGTACATGCTTGACAAAGGCATCTTGGCCAAAACTTTGCGCCTGTCTTGCTTTGTATTGTATACGTACTCTAATTCTATTTTTGTGTTTTTCTAGATCGTATTTGCTTGAACGCTTGCGATCAAGAGAGATAGAGGGGGGAGAGAGAGGTAGGGAGGGAGGGAGAGAGAGAGAGACAGACAGACAGCAGACAGACAGAGACAGACACAGATAGACAGACAGACACAGACACAGAGACAGAGAGAAAGAGAGACCAAATACCTTTAGAAGACTTTGGAAAAAGAGTAAACTCAAAACTCAGAAATTTCAATGCACAGCCACCAGACTGTGTAGGCCTACAGCTCATTAGAGTGTTACACAGGCTACACACACCCTTACACGCCAAGAGGACTAGCCAAACAACCGACAAAAAAGTTCATGAACACCTTAACCATCTAAAAAATATTCAAAAATAGCATCAAAACTCTGAAAGAGACAGACACACCGAGAGAGAGAGAGAGACAGAGAGAGAGAGAGAGACAGAAACAGAAACAGAGAGAGACAGAGACAGAGTGAGACAGAGACAGAGTGAGACAGAGACAGAGTGAGACAGAGACAGAGTGAGACAGAGACAGAGAGGGACAGACAGACAGGGACAGAGACAGAGGGCTCCAAGTTAGATGGGCTTTTTCCCCTTTTGCACCACAGTATGGAGCGAGAGAAAGAGAGACTCAAACTCCCCGACAACCGTACCTCCCCCCACGCCCAAACCGCCAGCCCTACTCTCTCCCCCCCCTCCCCACCCCAACATAAGTGATGGCACCAGGACAGGGGAGTTATCAGGTGTGTTGGTATCTGGACGTACATCACGCGCCACTATCGCCTGCTGCCACCGTTGCCATGGTTACGGGATGTGGGGACCGGGACCTTGCCAGACAGGAACAGATTGTGTGCAAGGATCGAAAGACTTGCTGGTGCACTGTGGACTCCCATCTCCTACATTTTATTTTATTTTATTTTATTTTATTTTATTTTATTTTATTTTATTTTATTTTATTTTTATTTTTTTTATTTCATTTCACTCATTTTGTTTTCATTTATTTTGTTTTGTTTTATTTTGTTATTTTATTTCATTTTCATGTTATTTCATTTATTTTGTTTTATTTTATTTATTCCGACTTTTCTATCTTTTCATTTTTTTTAAAAATTTTATTTTATCTTATTTTATTTTATTTTACTTTATTTCATTTCGTTTTAGTTTGGTTTAGTTTACAGGAACCAGAAGAAGGAAAAAAAAACACGAAAAAAGAATAAGAACGCGTATTTAATACGAACAGACTGTCTTGTCTGGTTGTACTAAATCCGCGTTCTTATTCTTTTTTCGTGTTTTTCTGGTTCCTGTTTGCTTGAACGCGGGCAGTCACACTTGTTTTGAATTTAGTTTAGTTTAGCTTAGCTTAGTATAGCTTAGCTTTAGATTAGTTTAATTTAGCTTAGCTTAGTTTAGTTTAGCTTTGTTTAGTGAGTTTAGTTTAGCTTAGTTTAGTTTAGCTTAGTTTCAGCTTAGTTTAGCTAAGCCAAGTTTATTTTAGTTTAGTTGAGTTGAGTTGAGTTGAGTTGAGTTAGTTGAGTTGAGTTGAGTTGAGTTGAGTTGATTGAGTTGAGTTGAGTTCATTTGTGTTTTTGTTCCTTCAGATCCATCCGACCATTTATCCATCTTGCCATACAGAAGCAGACTAAGGGATATGATCGAAATTTGAATATGATCGAAATTAATCTATCTATCTATCTATCTATCTATCTATCTATCTATCTATCTATCTATCTGTCTGTCTGTCTATATATCTGTCTATCTGTCTATCTATCTATCTATCTACCTATCTATCTATCTATCTATTCTCTATCCATCCATCCATCCATCCATCCATCTATCTATTCATCTACCTATTTATTCATTCATTTATCTATCTACTTGTTTGTTTATTTATTCATTTAGTTGTCTATTCATATGTTCATTTATTTATTCATTTGTTTCTTTGTCTGTTTGTTTGTTTGAACACACCATGGTGGGAACAAAAGGTGCCTTCCGCACAGTGCATGATGAAACCGAGTTCGACTTATTGGATTGATTGATTGGTTGACTGACTGATTGATTGATTGATTGATTGATTGATTATTGATTGATGATTGATTGATTAACTGTCTGTTTGTTTCATTGGTTGATTGACTGACTGATGATCGATCGATCGATGGATTGATTGATTTAACTGATTGATTGATTCATTCATTCATGCATTCATCTATTCATCTATATTGGTTCTGGTCATTCATTCATTCAAGTATTCTTTAACAAAAACGAAGATGTTAAAGTACACGTTTACGATCCAGTCCTCCTAAACTGCAACATTGTGCCTCGGTAAACAATGGGGGTAAACAAGATGGGACACAAACGAACAACAACAACAACCTGCCCGCCACCATCCCCCCCCCCAAAAAAAAAAACCCAAAAATTATAAAAAATAAATACTTTTCTTAACGAAAATAGGAGACTGCGAAAGAACTGAAATAGAATTAACGAATCAAGTGTCTTGTCTCTGACCACAAACAAACTTTTGAGACAGAGACAGAATTAGCGAATCAACTGTCTTGTCTCGGCCCAAAAACGAACGAACGAACAAACAAACAACAAAACTTTTCAGAGGTTTGTGATTCATTCATTCATTGATTCTTTTGTTCGACAGATTGTTTATCCGTTTATAAATGCACAGCCGTCAATACTTTTTACAAAATCTGATTAATACCTTTTGAAACGTAAGGCATATCTACAGAGTTTAGCTTGTTTGGGACAGCCTAAGTTGTGTTGAATATAAGTTTTATTGAAATGTTTATTTCAAGACGGCTGATTTTGACGACTGCTCATTCCTGCCTGGGACGATCTTCGTGATCTTCTGGGTTCTACAGAACGAGACATAGTTACTCAATCAACAGCCAGTGAGTCAGTCAGTCGGTCAGTAAGGCAATGAATCAATCGCATATTCATATATTATTTATTTATTTATTCATTTATTTATTTATTTAATTAGTTTTTTTTTTTATTATTCATTCATGTATTCATTTATTTGTTTATTTATTTGCTTGTTTGTTTGTTTGTGTGCTTGTTTGTTTGTTTATTCACTTCATGTATTATTCATTTATCGCTTTGTTCATGAAACAATTTCTATCATATTTCACTGAGGTCTCGTCAGCCGCCTTAACACAGCCGTTAGGCCAAACATGAGATTGGCATTCGATTCCTCGATCGCGCAAGTAAACTAAAACTCTGTGTGTGGTGTGTGTGTGTGTGTGTGTGTGTGTGTGTGTGTGTGTGTGTGTGTGTGTGTGTGTGTGTGTGAGTGCGCGCGCGCGCCTGCGCGTGTGTGTTTGTATGGTATGTGTGCGTGCGTGCGTGCGTGAGTGTGTATGTATTTTAACAGAAATGGGCTTCTACTGCGGACTCAAAATTGGAAAGTTGGACAACAAAGTCCAATCTTTCCAGACCCATTATAAACTACAAATTAACAGTTCGTTCCTTGTCCTTATTAACAAACACAGCAGGTTTCTGACAGTTCCATGCCTGGTTGACTACGAGGATACATCACTTTTATTATTTTATTTGTTCCGTAATGTGATGTCTCGTCATGCCTTCCTCCGAACTGGTTTCCACGTAGATTTTTCTCAATCTCTCAAAAAACAAACAAAAACGAAATAAATCAGTCAATAAATATACAAACAAATCAACCATTCAATAAAGCATTCACTCACTCACTCACTCACTCACATCAATCATCAATCAATCAATCAATCCAACAATCAGTTAAAGAGGATGGGTGATGGAAATGAGATTGGTTGGAAACGGATGGCGCACGTATCCGCTCAGAGACGAAAACGTATCATAAGGCTTTGTCCTATTTGTGGATGAATCTATACCAAGTACC
Organism: Monoplex corrugatus; assembly: GCA_030674185.1. Taxonomy (NCBI): domain Eukaryota; kingdom Metazoa; phylum Mollusca; class Gastropoda; order Littorinimorpha; family Ranellidae; genus Monoplex; species Monoplex corrugatus. The sequence goes on along the minus strand of CM060308.1, from coordinate 12,526,832 downwards.
AAATGAAGGTTTGATCAGTAAGTCTTATTTTCCTCTCTCTCTCTCTCTCTCTCTCTCTCTCTCTCTCCTCTCCTCTCTCTCTCTCTCTCTCTCTACCTCATCTCATTTCTCATCACACAACAACCACAAACCACACACACACATCAACACACACACCAGCACAAACACATCAACCATCACACACACACACACACACACACACACACACACACACACACACACACCACACACACACACACAACCAAATGTCACCTCTACGTTTTACACAACGTTTAACACATCATTATGAACAATCTCTCTCTCTCTCTCTCAATTACATATTTATTCGGTTTGGTTTGGTTTCGTTTCGTTTCGTGTGTATGTGTGTGTGTGCAAGTGTCTGGTGTGCGTGTGTGCGCGCGCGCGCGTGTGTGTATGTGCGTTCATTTCCATACCACTGCCTTTTTTTCTCCCTCGTAATTTTTGCTACTGATGTAACTGTTTTGTTTTTGTTCTGTTTACTGCAGCAAAACAATATTTTACTGAACACCAGGCGAGTTTTTTTTTTATTGCCACTTAACTTACTTACTTATTTACTTACCTACTAACTTACTTACTTACTCTTAACATTTTACTTACATATTAAATTTATTTATTTATTTATTTATTTATCTATTTATTTATTTATTTATTTATTTATTTTTATTTATTTAGTTGTCACATCGTGTAACTGCAATTTTGTCTCGTGGAGTTTTGACTTTTCACAACGTCTATTTGCCAGTTTCCAAATCGTCTTTCAATTATGCATGGACCACAGAACGTTTTCACTAAAATACCGGACATTTTCACGAACGCCACCCCGGAACAAATATGGTTGGAGATACAAACAGAATAAATCTGGCCATATGTCTCGAATGTTAGTTCCTCCATTGCCAGAAACAAACGTTCAAAGAAGAAGAAAAAAACTGTACATGCGGAGACGATCCCGACAACTGATGAATCCTGAAAGCAATTTTTTTTGTTTTTTGTTTTGTTCGAGGTTTTTTTTGTTTGTTTGTTTTGTTTTGTTTTCAATTTTTGTTTTACTGTCTGTTATACACATTTAACTGAGTATCATAATGTTTTTATTCATTTTGATAGTGCAAAAATGATTATAGAATTGAGTACTGAGGAACAGATTTTTACACGGCTTGAGGACTTGAGGAAACAAATTAATTTGCAAAAAAGGACTAGTACAACTGGGAGACTTTTTCAGACGGCTGATATGGGGGCTGTGTTTATGTTAACTATTACAGTTGATACTTTGTTTTGTTTTCTCCTTGTCCGTTTGTTTGCTTATTTACTAAACGTGCGTCCGTTCGCTTTCTCGTGGTTTTATTTTGTCCTAGCCGGATGTGTGTATGTTAAAGTTTGACTCCGATAAGTCAATTTTCACGTTGATCAATTACTGGAAACGCTGTCAAAATGCACGGGATAAGGAATACTGCTGACGTTGGTCTGTTGTTGTTGTTGTTGTTATTGTTATTGTTTTCTCAAATATTCCTTTGATTTCAAAAGTTTACTTCAATCATATTTTAACTTAGCTGTCTTGCTACATTTTTAAAACTATTTGTCAATAATCGTCATCTGCATTTAAAGAATTTTTTTTACAACACCTGGTTTTCGATCGTCATCGGTC
>CM060308.1:12515175-12522675 GCA_030674185.1 Monoplex corrugatus | reverse complement strand
ACACACACACACCTTCTCAAGCATCACTCGAAATTAGAGTTCCTTTTTTTTTCTTTTTTTTCTTCATCTTCTTCCGTTTTTTTCTTTTTGTTTTGTTTTGTTGTTTGTTTGTTTGTGTTGGTGGTGGGTTTTTGTTTTTCTTTCTTTCTTTTCCTTTCTTCTTCTATAACATGAAAACTGAGGGAAGTAGGAGAGAAGAAAGTATATTCATTTGATTCGTAGTCTTCGTTCATCTATTATCTTCTCACCACTTCTACCACCTCTCCTCACTCACACACACACACAACACAACACACACACACACAACACATATCAGCACTCCTCGCCACTTCGTTCATCTATATCTACATCACAACACGCAACCCTTCCACTTCCTTCTCATCGTATCTCACAAATATCACACACAGCCACAGACTAACACATTCTACATCAGGATCGTCACTACAAAAAGATATCCCGATCTCCTTGGTTCCTTCTACATTGATATCTACTATTACAATACTAGAAGTTACTTTATCTTAAGTTCTTCTATACGAAATTCATATCATTCATGTGGTATCATTAATTACTACATTACTATCTACATCATATTTCATATCAATATTATTCTATCATTATTTACATTATATCATATCATATCATATCATCATATATCATATCATATCATATCATATCATATCATATCATATCATATCATATCATATCATCATAATATATATTAATTATATTATATATATTATATTATATTATATTATATTATATAATTATATATATTATATTATATTATATTATATTATATTATATATATATATATATTATATTATATTAATATTATATTATATTATATTATGCCCCTATACCACATCAGATCAGATCAAGTCAGATTACATTACATTACATTAGGACTAGACTGTATTATGTTATACCGAAGCGAAATGACTACACTATAGAAGAAAGAAAAAGGAAACAAATACACTATACGGATCAGAAGCACCAAAACGAAGGCTTGTGGACGAAACATCGGAAACTAATCTCGTCTGTTCTGAGCTATTTCCTCTATAGCATAAGCCATACAGTCCGCAAAAATTAAAAATAAAGCATTATTGAACAGAAATAAAAAGAATAAATTATACATGCTGTGATGAAGGCTTATACTGTGTATGAACTGTTCTTAGCTTACCACTATTAGAACACATTTCTAATTGCGTAACTGGCGAAACAAAGTTATCGAATGCTTTGCCGTATGTACGACTAAATCACTTTCCGCACACAAAACGATCAATGAAGCAAAAATCACGTCTACCAAGCAGTCACATCTTCTTATCTCCTATATGTAAATTTATTCGTTAATCTTGATCTATGAGTATAATTTTGATCCTATATGTAAATTTATGCGTTAGGCCTAATCTTGATCTATGAGCATAATTTTGATCCTATATGTAAATTTATTCGTATAACCTTGATCTATGAGTGTGGCTCATACAGAAGTGGTATTAGATACCTACCAACCTGCAAAATACCTATCTATCTATCTTAGTAATACTATTATCTATCTATCATATTATCTAAACTAGTTGTCTTATATATATCTATATATGATCTTCTCCTGTCATCACATATTGATGTTCCGTAAGGCACATATGATTATCCGAGGCATCGAGCGCGAGACGTCATCTTCAGAAACTGAAACTGATCTATCTATCTATCCAGTCTATCTATGTATCCATCTATCTAGCTATCATCTGTCTATGTAACTGGTCTCTACCAACCTACGAAAAAATTTTCATTATCTGTCCATTATTATCTATCTATCTATCTATCTATCTATCTTTCTTTCTATCTGTCTGTCTGTCTGTCTATCAACTTATCTACCTATCTACCAATCTATCTATCTGCCAATCTATCTATCTATCTACCTATCTATCTGTCTAACTATCTATCTACCTATCTATCTATCTACCTTCCAATCTACCCATCTATCTACCTACATATCTACCTACCTGTCTACCTACCTATCTATCTATCTGCCTACCTATCTACCTATCTATCTGTCTACCTATCTATCTATCTATCGACTGGCTCTTTTGATGGAGCTGTGATGGACTCAGAGTCTGGTATCTCGAGTTCAATCTCAGCCCACAGCAAGACAACTGGCCTGTTCGCTACCCATCTAAATGATTCAATCGTTCTGATGGTGTTAGCTTTGTGTTTCATAGGTTTCGACCACACCTCCCCACCCCCACCCCCACCCCACACACATATACAAGCATGCCCACTTTAATTCAAGACTTTGCCAGTGTACAGGGTTTTGCGCAGGCCCAAGGAGTATGTCAGCTAATTGCTAGCGGATCTGGTTAGAGCACATGCGGAAATGTCTGGGTGAGATGGAATCCCCCTTCCAAAAAACAAAAAAAAACAAAAAACAAAACTGAAGAAGAAAGAAAGAAAGAAAGAAAAAGAAAGAAAAAAAATATATTTTATATGTATATATTTACATACATAAATACATACATACATGTATGTATGTATATATGTATGTATGTATGTATGTTATGTATGTATGTATGTATGCATGTATGTATGTATGAATGTTTGTATGTATGTATGTAAGTACGTACGTATGTATGTATGTATGTATCTATGTATGTATGTATGAGTATATAGGCCTACAGGTCTATTTATCCAAATGAGCTCAATCAAACACTTGATGCAAATCTGTTTCCACTCATCGTTTTCAAATTACGCACCTGATATATTTCAGTCTACGTCAGCCTATTCAGTTAGTTTATTCATTTATCGCTGGAAGTATAGTGCACCTGATTATTTACACATGGTGAGCCGTATGAGCAATACGGTTGACGAAGAAACAGACTAAATTATTTCAATGCTTCTACGCGAGTAGCGACAGAATCTCTAGATCAATTAGCCAGATATCTGTACCAACAAACATAACAATTTTGCATAGATCTACTTTCCATTTAACACGAATGTCTGCACCAAAGCCTGTCTATTCAAACAATGGTAGGTACAGCATGTTAGATCTACGTACCTTTCATGTGAGAAACTGCGACGTTCTGAATCCTCGCTGACGGCAAAGCAAAACGTGGTGGGGGGAAAAAAATCCAGTAATGATGTAGGTAATGTATGCAGATACTGAAGCCAAACACCATCAATAACAAGACACAATTTCACACTAAACTGCAGTCCGCTTCCTTCCAACACACTACGCTAATGCCAGAGACCGCACGACGAAGCAGACGACAAACGTGACCCCAAAAGTGACCTCGCAGCTTGTAGCGTTCTGTTACCCCATTGGTTAAAATGATCGTCATTCCTCGCCGCTGGGCGGGCTGCGAGATACAAACGCACAATCACAGTTACAATACGCTACCCAGTTTTGAATTTGCACGCTCCATCGTTTCCTTAGTGAATATTTAAAAGCACATATGGAAGTAATTTTAGGAAAACAGGTAAATTCAAAACCTGGATAATATATTCATATTTAAATGACTTTTATGAAAGAGGCTTGCATGCCTGCGTCAATAACAGTAACTGTATGCATACAAACATAGAGATGTGCTAATAAAGCAATGTACTCATTCTTCACGAAAATTCAAGTAATGACTGCATCTTAACACTTTGTACAAAGCAAGGATGTATCTCGTACTATATCGGTAGCAATTAATAACACTACAAAGTTCAAACTGAATAAGGAAGGTGTATCTGTATTTTTTGTTTTTGTTTTGTTTTATTATTACTTTTTAATAACTTTTTTCTTGGAACATCAGAGATTGGTAAAAGGAGGGAGGGATGAGACTGACAGCGAGACCGAGAGAGAGAGAGACAGAGACAGAGACGAGAGACAAGAGAGAAAACAAAAGAGAAGACAGAGACAGAAACAAAGAGACAGACACACAGAGACAGAGACAGAAAAATGTTTGAATAAGGCTCAGAAAAACCTGTTCAGTGCTATGCGTTTATCTCACCTCTGCTCCCCATCCCATTTCCTCTTTTGTACGACACGTCAACTGAGTATTGTCCCAATCTTGTAAATGTGTCTACGGGTTTTTCTTCCCCCCCCCCCACCCCCACCCCCGTACCCAGCTGAAGACCTAAAGGTCGAAACAGGTAGGTATTTTGTTTATACCTTGTGTTAGTACGATTACTAGTCAAGTCCTAAGATAAGCACAGTACTATTCTTTTTCATACCAATATATCAGCTCATCTGCAGTTATTCTTCTTTTTCTCACGTTATCGTCATTATTAAGATTTGATAGTTTGTATGTTTGTACCGTTTGTTGAGGAAATGGAGGGCCAGTTGTCTAGTAACATAACATAAAGTGATGTCTTGTGCCTGCTATTCGAGAATAAAATTGTTTATTCCCTTCTGAAAATGATTAAATAAATCGATGATGGTACTGAATAAAATTAGATAAAACAAAGTGAAATAGGTCGTAGGAACAGCGCGTTCAGATTCAAAATCGTTGAAGTTTATTTATTTATTTATTATTTATTTATTTATTTATTTATTTATTTATCTATTTATCTTTTTTTTTTATTCATTATTTGTTTGTTTGTTTGTTTGTTTATTCGTGTGTTTGTTTGTTATTTGTTTGTTTTTTGTTTAGAGTATTTTGTTTATTTGTCTCTTTCTATATAATTTTATGAATAATTAACAGAAAAAATCGTATTTTCTGTATTTGGTTTGGAAATATGTCTACAGTCAAATATTACTATTTGCCCAAATATTGTGTTTGCTCTTAAGCCAATAGCAGCATATTTTCTTAGTTATAAAGTAAACATAGCATTGATTATTATCAGTGTAACACTTCAATCAACACAGTAAATTTCAAATATTGTTGTAAACAAAAGTCAAAGGTTGAAACTAATCGGTGTGCTATATGTTATCATTGTTATATTAACGTTTAAGGTAGTACAGTGCGTTTATAATAACGTTTGAGGTAATTCAGGGGTTGTTATGTTGTGTTGTTGTTGTTGTTGTTGTTGTTGTTGCCGCTGCTGCTGCTGCTGTTGTTGTTGTTGTTGCTGCGGCTGCTGCGGCTGTTGTTGTTGTTGTGTATGTGTGTTTTGTTGCTGTTTTGATTTGTTTGTTTGTTTGTTTGTTTGTTTGTTTGTTTGTTTGTTTTTCATTTTTGGCATCTCACATGCAATCAGTCCTTTTTCTGTAAACTATCCATTTGTTTTTATCTTTTGTTCCTCCCGCACTGTGCAGATGGTATGTTGCTGCACAGTCTGCATACATTAACTTAGGTGGACTTGCATATTGGGTGTTTTCATGTTTCCCTAAGCCCCCAGACACTGTCGTAACTTCAAGAGAAGTCAAATCAACTTTGCATCTTGCAGGTTATTTAACATGCGCGCTTAATGGGTTTAGACATTCACAGGTATATCTACACAATTGTTAACCTGGGAAATTTGAAAGGTTTCGCCCTTTATCCTCTGGACAGGAGGTACCTGGGAAGGATCGAACCAGAGTCTTTCCGATTGGAAATCTGATGTCTTATTCACTTGACTGCCCTGCCCGTCGTATCCAATTCAATGTGACTTCTGAATGTTGTTTGTTTCCTTGATGTTTGATTATCGTACAGCAAAAAGAAAAGATATCATCTGAAAAAAAAAATCATAAAAAATAAAGACATGTACTTAGATCTTGATGTTCGTTTTTAGACCTCAAATGTATAAAATATTGTGTATATTCTGTATGCTATATGGAGCTCATATGTCAACAGTATTTTTTCATGTGTATAGAATTTTTATGTTTCGTTACCACATTACATGTTTGATGACCGTTTGTTGTAAAACATAAAATAGATAAAAAAAAATTATCAAAAACTTTCGTTATTTGTCTCTTATGCGGTGTTTGTCTTGTAAACGTGTCAGTATATTGTATTTGCCCTGTTGAAGACTTAAGTATTTTATTATTGTTATATCATTAACTATTCGTGTGTGTGTGTGTGTGTGCAACACGGTTTTTTATTGCTTTTTTTTTTCCATCTTTATTACCATGCGTAAAAAAAAAGATAATAACATAAATAATACGAATATTCTGACTCAGCACAAATTCCGACCAACAACTAGTTGTACAGGGTAATCAGTAAAGTATGGACACCATCATCATGAAAAGACGATGGAGATGGATTTGACACATCATCCAAAGACACAGGACAACATCACCAGGACTGCCCTTCACTGGACACCAGAAGGAAGACAGCAGGACAACATCACCAGGACTGCCCTTCACTGGACACCAGAAGGAAGACAGCAGGACAACATCACCAGGACTGCTCTTCACTGGACACCAGAAGGAAGACAGCAGGACAACATCCCAGGACTGCCCTTCACTGGACACCATGAAGACAGCAGGACAACATCACCAGGACTGCCCTTCACTGGACAAATGAAGACAGCAGGATAACATCACCCGGACTGCCCTTCACTGGACACCATGAAGACAGCAGGACAACATCACCCGGACTGCCCTTCACTGGACACCAGAAGGAATACGTAAGAGAGGAAGACCTAAGAACATCTGGCGTCGAACAACAGAAAGAAACTAAGGCCTTGAAACACACTTGGGGTACTATACAGAGGCTGGTCTAGAACAGACAGAAGTAGAGAAGCTTTGTTGCTGCCTCACATGCCCCTGGCATAATGGACAGTAAGTAAATATTAACCTTTAGTGTAAGTGCAGACAGGGCTCTTGGGTGCTTTTTTCTTTTCTTCTTCTCTTTTTTTTTTTATCTTTAATTATTGTACTTAATTTTTGATATCTTTAATGCATGACATTATATGCTCCTAAAGCACGTAAACATACATTATCTTTTTGTGTGACATCCGTTTTTGAATAAATCATCACTTACGGACATAGTAAGACAGACGAGACGGGAAAGAGGAAGTCAAGAGAGAGAGAGAGAGAGAGAGAGAGAGAGAGAGAGAGAGAGAGAGAGAGAGAGAGAGAGAGAGAGAGAGAGTATCTGAAGACCTAAAATTGGAATAATAGAATAATAGAGAACTGCGACACAGATGAAAGCTTGTAGGTTCTCGATAAGGTAGTCACTGCACACGACGATTTGAGCGGTTCGTCATAAACTACTGCAGAAGAGCGCGGAAGCGAAGTGGTAGAGAGACAGGCAGCTGAATGAAGTAAGTATTTATCACTCTCATTAGCGCGCGCCCCTAGCGTGCCAGGCTGAGTCTTTGGCGGACTGGCACCTGTGACAGCTTGTGCTGATCTAGCACTGAATGCCTCCACTACAATTGGAGGGGAAGGGGTGGCGAGAGAGAGGGAGAGAGACAGACAGACAGAAAGAGAGAGTGGTGATGGTGGTGGTGCACACAGTCAATTTTCAAATTTGCGATAACCCTCAGACAATTTTCAAATTTGCGATACACTCGGACAATTTTCAAATCTGCGATACAGTCAATTTTCAAATTTGCGATACATTCGGACAATTTTCAAATTTGCGATACACTCACAAT
>CM060308.1:12497675-12500175 GCA_030674185.1 Monoplex corrugatus | reverse complement strand
CGCTCCACCCAATTCGCCGCCAATAATCTAGCACTGAGACTCTTTGAGCCTGCAGCAAAACCCTAGTGCTGGAGTTTTGAATGAGGATGGCTGGGGCAAAGGAAGAGATCTTGGAAACACCAAGCTGACATTCACCAGAAATAGTGGAAACATTAACCCTTGACTCTTGCACCTGATCCACCAGCATTCTGCATTGTCAACCATGATAGCAGAACAAAAACTTAACCCTTTGATTCCCTCACCCTGTCCTCCAGCTTCTTGCATCCTGCTTTATGAACCATGATAACAGAACAAAAACTTAACCCTTTGATTCCCTCACCCCATCCACCAGCTTCTTGTACCCTGTATTGTGAACCATGATAGCAGAACAAAAACTTAACCCTTTGATTCCCTCACCCTATCCACCAGCTTCTTGCATCCTGCATTGTGAACCATGATAGCAGAACAAAAACTTAACCCTTTTGATTCCCTCACCCTATCCATCAGCATTTTGCAGGAAGCTGGTGGATAGGATGAAGGAGTCATAAGGGTTAAGTTTTTGTAGTTGGTGGAAAGGGTGTGGGAGTCAAAGGGTTAAGATGGGCAGCGAACTGGCCAGTTTTTAATGTTGCGGGCGGGGATTGAACTTGAGATATCAGACAGAGAAAGCTTGGGACATATATGTGTTGGTCTTGTTGTTGAGATTTCTTCTTCTTTGTCCTGCATGACTGAAGAAGTCTGCTTCACTCCGCTCGTCTTTGTGCACAAAGCAGGTAGACTGTAGAACACACGCACGCGCGCGTGCGTATACACACACACGCGCGCGTGGGCGCGTGCCTACGCTCACACACGCTTATACTCATACACCACACACACACCCCCCTACACACACACTCACACACACACATACATGTACACACATACACACATATACACACATACACACACGCACACACAAACAGACAGACACACATACACACACACACGTACAAACAAACAGACAGACACACATACACTCACACACACACACACGCACACGCACACGCACAAACAAACAAACAAACAAACAAACAAACAAACAAGCAAAGACACGCGCAACCACGAGCGCGTGCACACACACAGAGATATATATACACACACACACACACACACACACACATGCACGCACGCGCGCACACACACATGCGCACGCACACACACACACTCTCTCTCACACACATACTTTCTCTCTCTCTCACACAGACACGCACACAGACACACACACACACAGACACACACACACACAAACACACACACACACACACACAAACACACACACACACACACACACACTCACACACACATACACACGCGCTCACACACACACACACGCTCACACACACATACACCCACACATACACCCACACACACACACACACACACACACACACACACACACACACACACACACGTACACACACCCACCCACCCACACACACACACACACACCACATACACACACACACACACACACACAAACAAACATACACAACACACACACACACACACACACACGCACACACACACACACACACACCAGCCCCCGACGCCACACGGTACTCGTCCCGCTCAGCGAAGAGGGCTGTCCGTGCGCTGCCTGAGCCATTCGGACCCGGTCATTAATGACCTTATTCACAAACCGAATAGCAAAGTACACAGATTACAAACCCGGGACACATCCACACAATGTGCACCAAATAACTGAACAACTGAAGAAGTGAAAAAAAAACCTGTTATTTTTGTGTACAGCCCAGCCGACTGCGTAGAGCCAGCCATATCAAGGCCATAACCGTTTCAAAACATCCACAGTACTTCAACAGGAAAAAAATAAGGAAAAGAAAATTTAATACACATATCAATGCATTCGCGCACATTATCTAAGGAGATACTCCTGGAGTTGACAAGTCAAATGTGATTTGACAATATTTGAAAGGGAATAGAAGATATTTAGCATGGAAACAAATAAGGAAAAACAATAACCAACATCTTCTTTTTCTCCTCAGTATTTCGACAAGTACATGACTTTTCTCCAGAGACTTTAACGGTAAGAATAACATCAACACAACTCCGCACTTTCTTAAAGAAAATATAAATTCTGAAACATTCTCCGGTAATATCTGTCTTTTTTGCCCAGTTTAAGTAGACAAGAAACCTAAATACATAAGCAAGTAAATAAACAAATAAATGAATCAATAAATGAATAAAATAAATGAATGAATAAATAAATAAATGAACGATTCAATCAATCAATCAATTCATCCATCCATCCATCCATCCATCAGTCATTTAATCGATCGATCAATACATAGCTAGATAGCTAGATAGCTAGCTAGCTAGCTAGCTAGATAGATAGATAAATAGATAGGAAGGTAGGTAGGTAGGTAGAAAGATTGACAGACAGACAGACAGACAGACGGGCAGATAGACAGATAGACAGACAGATAGATAGATAGATAGATATAGATAGATAGATAGATAGATA
>CM060308.1:12482675-12485175 GCA_030674185.1 Monoplex corrugatus | reverse complement strand
GCAAGAAAAACCCACAGGCACCGTTCCGCCTCTTTGCACCTGTGTACCTCACGTTTTGGCTGCTGTGTTGGGACTAGGGGGGGTGGGGGGTGGGCGGAGATTGGGGGGGGGGTGGGGGGTGGGGGCTGCTGTTGTTTTTGGAATTTTTTTTTTTTAAAAACTTTTTTTGTTGTTTGAAATCTCTTTTGGAAAAATATATGAGTTTGAGTCTTATCGAACCGTGTCGTTTTTGTGTGTGTGTTTGTGGACAATGTTTTTTTCAGTTTGTTTCTTTGTTTGATTGTTTCTGTGTTTCTGTCTGTCTGTCTGTCTGTCTTTCTTTCTTTCTTTCTTTCTTTCCTTCTTTCTTTCTTTCTCTATCTTTCTTTCTCTATCTTTCTTTCTTTCTTTCTTTGTTTTTCTTTCTCTGTTTTTGTCTAAACTCCCTTCGTGTGTATACGCAGGCAGATAATGAATTATGCACGTTAAAGACCCTGTAAGTCATGTCAGTAGCTGGCTTGTTGAAACATGAACACATCCAGTAGGCAAAAAGTTGTGTTCAAAAACAAAACAAAACAAAACAAAACAAAACAAAAACAAACAAACACACAAATAACAGAAACAAACAAACAACAAACAAACAAACAAACAAACAAACAAAAACCCAACTGTGTTTAGCTAACAACTTCCACCGTTGAAATGTAAAGTATCCTTATCACTGTCATTATCATTATCATTATCATTATCACCGTCATTGTCATTATCATTATCACCGTCATTGTCATTATTATCATCACCAAGTGTTCCACCCCCCCCACCCTCCGCCCAGCTAACAATTTCCACCGTCGAAATATAAAGTATCCTTAGCACTGTCATTATCATTATCATTATCATTATCACCGTCATTGTCATTATTATCATCACCACGTGTTCCACCCCCCACCCCCCACCCCAGCTAACAACTTCCACCGTCGAAATATAAAGTATCCTTAGCACTGTCATTATCATTATCATTATCATCAATCAGCCATCAGCCATCATTCATTTACCAATCCCCATCCATTAATCATCTATGTCACATCATCATCATCATCATCATCATCATCATCATCATCACCATCATCACCATCCCCACCACCACCACCACCACCATCATCATCATCATCATCATCATCATCATCATCATCACCATCATCATCACCATCATCACCATCATCACCATCACCACCACCACCACCACCACCACCACCACCACCACCACCACCACCACCACCATCACCACCACCACCACCACCACCACCACCATCATCATCATCATCAGCAGCAGCAGCAGCAGCAGCAGCAGCAACATCGCCGTTGTCATCATCCTCATGACTGTATATATACGTCAAGAGAAGGTGATCAATGTGGCTTCACACACCCACATCATTCTGTGTATTTCCGTTTTCCGGGGTTAAACTGTTATGTCAACCAGGACGGCTCACATTTTCTGCCAACGCTTGTTAGTACTGTCACTCTCTTATCCATCCCCACACACCCACACCCACACCCACACCCTTAAAAAAGTTTAACTTCACTTAAAGAACTTTTATTTTTCTTTGAGGGTTGAGGTTGGGTTGAGGGGTTGGGGGAATCTGCCCCATTTTCTGCATCTTGCCTGTATCACTAACCCCCACACCGCTCATTTCGGTTTTCGAACACCTCTCCCCCCACCCCATCCCCCACCCCCACCGCCCCACCGAACTTATCAAAAGTTGTTGTTGTTGTTATTATTATTGTTGTTTAAAGCCCAGCCGACTGCGCAGAGCCATATCAGGGATATAACCGCTTCAAAACATACAAAACTTTAACAGGAAAAAAAAAAAAAAGAGAGAAAATTAAGTACACATATCAATGCATTCGTGCACATAATCTAAGCAATTTGATCTAAGGACATGCCCCTGGCGTTGACCACTCCGTCCAGTTTATCGCACAGGGGAGATTTAAAAAACACACCTGAATACAAATATAAGCATACATAAGGACTCCAAAACATATCTAAAAACAGACACATATTACCTAAAATTGCTTCCGCACATCTCACCTCCCAAGAGCCAAAAATGCACTCAATACATGTACCCAATTATCAATCCTAAGAAAAAGTACATAAGACTTTATCGAACACATACAGGTGAAAGGACCATTAAGGCAGAAAATGATAGGAAGAAATGACAGAAAGCAAAACGACAAGGCAGAAACAAATAGAGTGACAGAAAAGAGGAAATTTCTAGCACAGAATGTCCAGAAGGTGAGGATACTATTTATCCTGAAAGAGCCCCCGGCATCTCTACGGGGGACCTATCGAAAGTGAGTTGATTACGAAAACGGGGCATAATATGGCGGGCCACAGAATTTGGAACAGTTGTTCACAATGCTATGTTGATGAAGATAGTTGTTCACAATGCTATGATGATGAAGATAGTTGTTCACAATGCTATGATGATGAAGATAGTTGTTCACAATGCTATGATGATGAAGATAG
>CM060308.1:12465175-12472675 GCA_030674185.1 Monoplex corrugatus | reverse complement strand
ACCACATATACCTACACAATCAATCAACCATATACCTACACACAATCACAGAACCACATACCTACACAATCACACAACAACATACCTACACAATCACACAACCACATACCTACACAATCACACAACCACATACCTACACAATCACACAACCACATACCTACACAATCACACAACCACATACCTACACAATCACATAACCACATACCTACACAATCACACAACCACAACCTACACAATCACACAACCACATACCTACACAATCACATAACCACACCTCACACAACTCACACAACACATACTACACAATCACACAACACATACCTCCACACAACACATTCACCAACATAACCTACACATCACACAACCACAACCTACACCCATATCATTAACACACTATACGTACCACACATACCACACCTACACAATACCAACCACATCCTACACATCACACATACCACATACCACATACACGACACACCCACATACCAAAATACACCACATACTACACAACACAACCACATCACACAATCACACACCACAATACACAACACAACCACACACTACCACAATACCCACAAACCAACACACCCACATACCAATACAACCACATACCACACACCAACACATCCAATACAACCCACAACCAACCACACCCACTAATACACAACACACCCACATACCAAACATACCCACAACTAACACACACAACCAACGACACAACACACCCACAACCAACATCCACAGTACCAACACATCACATACCAAACAACCCACATACCAACAACCCACATACACCACACCCACAGACCAATACACCACATACCAACACACACACCACCATAGACCAACACACATACCAATTACTAACACACCCACAGCAACAACACACCCACAGACCAACACACCCATAGACCAACACATCCATAACCAACACACCCATAGACCAACAACACCCATATTACAACACACACCCAGTAACAACACACCCATAGACCAACACACCCATAGACCAACACACCCATAGACCAACACACCCATATTACTAACACACCCACAGAACAACACACCCACAGACCAACATACCCAGAGACCAACACACCCACAACACACCCACACACCCACAGACCAATACACCCACACACCAACACACCCACAGACCAACACACCCACAGACCAACACACCCACAGACCAACATACCCACAGACCAACACACTCACATACCAACACACCCACAGACCAATACACCCACAGACTGACACACCCACAGACTAACACATCCACATACCAACACACCACAGACCAACAACCCACAGACTAATACACCCACATCCAACAGACCCAGAGACCAACACACCCACATACCAAAACACCCACAGACCACAACCCACATTCCAACGGACCCACAGACTAACACACCCACATTCTAACACACACCAAGACCAACATACCCACAGACCAACATACCCACAGACCAACATACCCACAGACCAACACACCCACAGACCAACACACCTACATCAACACACCCACAGACCAACATACCCATAGACCAACACACCCACAGACCCATAGACAAACACACCCACATACCAACACACCTACAGACCAACACACCCACAGACCAACACACACCCACACACCCACAGACCAACATACCCACAGACCAACACACCCACAAACACACCAACACACCCACAGACCAGACATACCCACAGACTAACACCCTCACAGACCAACACACCCACAGACCAACACCCCCACAGACCAACACACCCACAGACCAACACATCCACAGTCGAACATACCCACATACCAAGACACCACACACAACACACCCATATACCAATGCACCCACATACCAACACCCACAGACTAACACACCCACATACCAACACACCCACAGTCCAACACATCCAGATACCAACTCACTCACATACCAACGCACCCACATACCAACACACCCACATACCAACACACCCACATACCAACACATCCACATACCAACACACCCACATACCAGCACACCCACATACCAACACACCCACACATCAACACACCAACACACCCACATATCAACACACCCACATACCAACACACCCACATATCAACACACCCACATACCAAACACACCACACACCATATACCAACGCACCCACATACCAACACACCCACAGACCACAACACACCCACATACCAACACACCCACAGTCCAACACATCCAGATACCAACTCACCCACATACCTACACACCCACATTGCCAACACACCCACATACCAACACACCCACACAACAACACACCCACATAACTAACACACCCACAGACCAACACACCCACATAACTAACACACCCACAGACCAACACACTCCACAGACCAACACACCCACAGACCAACACACCCACATTACTAACACACCCACAGACCAACACACCCACAGACCAACACACCCACAGACCAACATACCCGCAGACCAACACACCCACATTACTAACACACCCACATACCAACACACCCACAGACCAACACACCCACATTACTAACACACCCACAGACCAACACACCCACAGACCAACACACCCACAGACCAACACCCACATTACTAACACACCCACAGACCAACACACCCCATTACCAACACACTCACTTACCAACACACCCACATACCAACACACCCTCATACCAACACACCCACATTGCTAACACACCCACAGACCAACACACCCACATTACAAACACACCCACTTATCAACACACCCACTTACCAACACACCCACATACCAACACACCCTCATACCAACACACCTACATTGCTAACACACCCACAAACCAACACACCCTCATACTAACACACCCACAGACCAACACAATCACATCACACAACCACATACCTACACAATCACACAACCACATACCTACACAATCACATCACACAACCACATACCTACACAATCACACAACCACATACCTACACAATCACACAACCACA
The DNA here is from genome assembly GCA_030674185.1 of Monoplex corrugatus. Lineage (NCBI taxonomy): Eukaryota > Metazoa > Mollusca > Gastropoda > Littorinimorpha > Ranellidae > Monoplex > Monoplex corrugatus. Next base: position 12,469,688 of record CM060308.1, on the reverse strand, counting down.
TACCTACACAATCACACAACCACATACCTACACAATCACACAACCACATACCTACACAATCACACAACCACATACCTACACAATCACACAACCACATACCAACACACCCACAGTCCAACACATCCAGATACCAACTCACCCACATACCTACACACCCACATTACCAACACATCCACATACCAACACACCCACATATCTAAACACCCACATACCAACACACCCACATACCAACACACCCACAGACCAACACATCCACATACCCACACACCACAAATAACCACATATCCGCACACCTACATACCAACACACCCACAGACCAACACACCCACATACCCATACACCCACACACCCACATACTAACACATCCACATACCCACACACCCACTTAAGAACACATCCACAAACCTGCACACCCACACACTTATCTAACCCACACACCCACACACACTCGCATACTCAAACACCCACACAACCACATGCCCAGATACCCACACACCCATATATCCACACACCACCACATACCAAACCCACACCCCACACAATCACACATCCACATAATCTACACACCCAGACAAATGAGACACGAATGGGTTTTCCATCTTTAATGTAATGACAAAAATAAGCAGAAACACTGGTCAAACAGCGTTAAAAATGCTGTATACATATCTCATGCTGAATGCCAACCACTGGCGAAGAAAGCTCTCTGAAACACAAACTGAGAAAATACACATTCACCCACAATACCAAAGTTCACAAATACGAGCGCATGTAACCATCAATTCAAATGTTGCAATAAATGCCTTTTTCTTTTTTTTTTGTTTTTTCTTTTAAAACCCAGCTGTTCGTGAAATATTAGTATACACTACACTACGCTACGATATAAACTAACACTACACTACACAAAACGTCACGACACGACACGACACGACACGACACGACACGACACGACACGACACGACATGACACGAAACAGCACATCAAACACAACAACACAACACAGTACAATACATTACAACACGACACGACACGAACACACGACACGACACAACACAACACAACATGTCACATCACAACACGAGACGACACGACACGATACGATACGATACGATACGATATACACAATGCAACATTAGCTGTTCACATTTTAACCCTTTGACTCCCGCACCCTATCCACCAGCACCCTGCATTGCCAACCACACCAGCAAAGCAAAAACTTAACCCTTTGATTCCCTCACCCTTTCCATCAGCTTCCTGCAGGAAGCTGGTGGAAAGGGTGAGGGAATCAAAGGGTTAAGTTTTTGCAGTTGGTAGATAGGGCACGGGAGCCAAAGGGTTAACAAGATGGGACCCACAGCACCAATGCCTCACCACTCTCCAGACAATCACCTCCGAAGCTCCCTACGCCACACGACAGCCATCTCACCAAGCAAAGGGGGAAGGAAAAGGGGGAGGGGGGGGTTGTCCATGCGCTGCACGACCCACCCGGACCCAGTCATCAGTTATCCCGTTCAGAAGCCGAATGGCAAGATGGGTAGATGACAAAAAACGGGACATAGCCACACAACGCGCACCAACCAGGTCCAGCCCAGCCTCTGGACCAAGAGAGAATGGAAGACCCCTCTCTCGATTCCTTTTCTCACACTGGACAGAGCAGCAGGGAAGTTTCAGTCTTCTTCTCCTAATGTTTGTATCTGGTGTTTGTTTGTTTGTTTGTGATCTTACGCTTGACAAAGGCCAGTTGGCCGAAAATTTGCGCCTGTCTTGTCTTGTATTAGATACGCGTTCATATTCTTCTTTCGTGTTTTTTTATTTTATTTTATTTTTTTTCTTGTTTCATTCTGGGCAGTAAATCTGTCTGCTGGGCAGCCCGTCCTGCTACTAGCTGGCATAGCTGCCAGTCTCTTCTCCCCTTAATATAGTCTCGACAAGACAAGACAAGACAAGACAAGATGAGATGAGATGAGACAAGACGAGACGAGACAGACAAGACAAGACGAAACGAGACGAGACGAGACGAGACGAGACAAGACAAGACAAGACAAGATGAGACGAGACGAGACGAGACGAGACGAGACGAGACGAGACGAACAAACAAGACAAGATACGATACGATATGATACAATGCAATGCAATAGAATCCTATAGTTCTTTATGATTCCATAGTCGCAAACTAAAACGGGCAGCCCACCCCGCTGCCAACTCTTCTCCCCTTACTATAGTCTCGACACGACACGATACGACACGACACGACACGACACAACACAAACAAACACGACAATACAAGACAAGACAAGACGAGACAAGATAAGATAAGACAAGACAAGACAAGACAAAATACGATACAATATGATACAATGCAATGCAATAGAATCATATAGTTCTTTATGATTCCACAGTCGCAAACTAAAACGGGCACTCACCGGCATGCACCATGCAGACATCATTCAACTCTCCACCATTCAAAATTCAAAATAAAACACAAATCAGTCATAGATCCACACGGAAATGTTCAACATGAAATGATTCAATGCATTTGGAAAAACATCTTTAGCACTTTCTGATGACCAAGGCACTGAAATACACATTATTTTTTCTGTAATAACATCAATCAAATATCGATAGTCTGTCAGTATCAATATATGTCAAGGATCAATGTTAGTCACAATCTAAGTCACAAACACAAATACAAGCGAAGCATCTTGATTTTCAAATCTAACAGGAGAATAACAACAGCGTAAGCACAGCAGCGCGGTACATCGCGTATAAGTACACAGGTTCACACACACACACACACACACAACACACACACACATGCACACAACACACACTCACACATGCACACATACCACATCACACACACCACACACCGCACGCACACCAAATACACACTCACACACACACCACATATCGCACACACGCACCACAGCACACGCACACACACCACTCAATATTACACACACCACACACACTCACATATAACCACACACTCACACACACAACACCACACACACACTCACATAACACACACACACACACACACTCACACATACACACACACACAACACACACACACACACCAAACATACACAAACAACTACACCCAAACACACCAACACACACACACTCACACACACCACACACCAACACACACCACACACAACACACAACACACACACACAACATACACAAACACACTCACACACAACACATACACAACACACACACACAACACTACCACACACACACACACACACACACACACACACACACACACACAACACATACACACACACACACACACACACACACACACACACACCACACATCACAAACACACACACACACACACACACACACACACACACACACCACACACACACACACACACACACCACACACACACACACACACCACAACACACACACACACACAACACACACACACACACACAAACAACACGCACACCAAAACGGACTCAACTCACACGACCAAAACACACACACACAGAACGAGCACCAGCGTGCACAACTGACCAGACAAATGGACCAACAGCACATCTCAGTAACTGACGTACAAACATGCAACGACGTGAGATACATTCTCCTCTCATACTGTCACTTCTGCCCCCCCCCCCCCCCTCCACTTTTTTCCCTCAGAATGGTTGGTTCTTTTAACAGAGCCGAGCTCAGAATCTGATATCTCGAGTTCAATCCCAGTACGCAATAATAAAACTGGCCTGTTCTCTGCCCAACTTAATGTTTCCATCATTCTCGTGATGTCAGTTTAGTGTTTGATAGGTCCCTTCTCCCCTTTCCCCATTTGAAGACCTTATCAGGAGAGTTTGGCATTGGCTCAAGAAGTCTGCCAGATAAATGCTGACAATCTGGGTGGAGCGCATATGGAATTGTCTGAGTGCGATAAATTCCTCTTGAGCAAAAAAACTCGGAACTCCAAATTTTGGTTTTGTTTTATTGTGAGTTCCCAGTTTTTTTGCCTCAAAGGATTTATCGCAACACTCCAAACAATCAATCAATCAATCAAGCAAGCAACCAACACCAACCAACCAACCAACCAACCAACCAACCAACCAACCAACCAACCAACAACAACCAACCAACCAACCAACAAAGGCGAGTCGGACCTCAGGACCTGGCCGCTCAGGGTTTATTGCAGGCTTAAAGGGCTTGTGCCATGATCATTCTGGAGCTTCTCCATCACAACGACACCTGTGACGTTAGTGCGATTGGAATTCATTCCGAGGCACGGAGACGTCATTCGAGAAGAAACTGAAGAAACTGAACAACGCTGAATGAAACAGAAACTGAAACTCCTTACCCACTGAAATTCAGCTCACCATGACAGCAGGCTCATAATGAAGGCCATAGAATCAGGTACAGTTGTTTCTTTTTTTTTTTTCTTTTTTTTTTGCACACTGATGATGAATGGGAATGATATGACGGTGCCGTGAGTTCCATTTGGCTCAGACTGCATGACAAAGTTCTACTCTACGTTC
>CM060308.1:12452675-12455175 GCA_030674185.1 Monoplex corrugatus | reverse complement strand
ACATGCTGATGCTGAACTTTCACTTTCGTTTTTCTTGATTTTCTCAAAACTGTGTTTCGGAAGAGTGCCATGTTTGGAAAGCTGTACCTCAGGTATTTATTGTCCGATTTTAAAATGGTTTTCTTCATTAGAAAGAGCAGTAAATGTACATTTAGAAGCAATGAAAAAGTGAAAACTGCCTGAAGTGGACAAGTGACTCATTTCGTGGTGGAAAGTCACATTTATGGCTAAAATGTGTGTTTTGTTATTGATACCCCTTCATAAGAGGCTGAGGTCGGAACGAATAATGCTTCTGGTTGTGATTCCATTAGATTCTGTACTGTGATACTGCATTCCATACCACGAAGAACTTTTGTGGGATGCGTGGTTTACGTTTATTTTTCGTCGGTTCCATGTTCAAATCTCCATGATCGATGTGTCCATTTGTAAATGAGTGACCGCCTAAAGCATTAAAACACTGCACATTTCCTCTCTGCCTCTCTCTGTCTCTCTGTCTTTTTCTCATTCTCTCTCTCTCTCTCTCTCTCTCTCTCTCTCTCACACACACACACACACATATTCTCTCTCTCTCTCATTCTCTCTCTCTCATTCTCACTGTCTCTCTCATTCACTGTCTCTGTCTGTTTCTCTCTTTCTAATTCTCTCTCTCTCTCTCATGTACACATACACAGACATACTCTCTCGAGTCACATTGTCTCTCTCTCGTGTCTGTCTGTCTGCCTCTCTCTGTCTCTCTCTCTTTCCCCCTCTCTCTCTCATTCTCTCTCTTTGTCTCTCTCATTCACTGTCTCTGTCTCTCTCTCTCTCTCTTATTCTCTCTCTCTCTCACTCTCTCTCTCACACACACATACTCTCTCTCAAGTCACATAGTCTCTCTCTCTCTCTCTCGTCTCTGTCTCTGTCTGTCTGCTTGTCTATCTGTCTGTCTGTCTGTCTGTGTGTGTCTCTCTCTCCCTCTCTCCTCTCTGAAGTAAGTTATAGTGTTGGCACTTCACAACAAGAGTGGATAAGCTAAGTGGTATGACAGTGACAGAGGGCTTCATCCTGACCCTTAGTGGCCCGAGTGGCACTGGCTGAAAGACACACAGACACAAAGGAAAAAAAAAGGGAAAGTATAATTACTATCACTACAAGCTGATCTTCCATCTTTTAGCCTTCTGTCTGTCTGTCTGTTTTCTCTGTTTCTCTGTCTGTCTGTTTGTCTGTTTGTCTGTTTCTCTGTCTGTTTCTCTGTCTGTCTGTTTCTCTGTCTGTCTGTCGGTCTGTTTCTCTGTCTGTCTGTTTCTCTGTCTGTCTGTCTGTTTCTCTGTCTGTCTGTCTGTTTTTCTGTCTGTCTGTTTCTCTGTCTCTCTGTCTGTCTGATCTTCTTCCACCTTTTAGCCTTCTGTCTGTCTGTTTCTCTGTCAGTCTGTTTCTCTGTCAGTCTGTTTTTCTGTCTGTTTCTCTGTCTGTTTTTCTGTTTGTCTGTTTCTCTGTCTGTCTGTTTCTCTGTCTGTCTGATCTTCTTCCACCTTTTAGCCTTCTGTCTGTCTGTTTCTCTGTCTGTCTGTCTGTTTCTCTGTCTGACTGTCTGTTTCTCTGTCTGTCTGTCTGTTTCTCTGTCTGTTTCTTTGTCTGTCTGTATGTATGTTTCTTTGTCTGTCTGTCTGTTTCTCTGTCTGTCTGTTTCTCTGTCTGTCTGATCTTCTTCCACCTTTTGGCCTTCTGTCTGTCTGTCTTTTTCTCTGTCTGTCTGTTTCTCTGTCTCTCATCTCCGTCTCTGTCTGTCTGTTTGTTTCTCTGTCTCTCTGTCTGTCTGTCTCCGTCTATCTGTCTGTCTGTCTCCGTCTCTGTCTGTCTGTCTGTCTGTCTGATCTTCTTCTACCTTTTAGCCTTCTGTCTGTCTGTTTGTCTGTCTGTTTGTCTGTCTCTGTTTCTCTGTCTGTCTGTTTCTTTGTCTGTCTGTTTCTCTGTCTGTCTGTCTGTTTCTCTGTCTGTCTGTATGTATGTTTCTCTGTCTGTCTGTCTGTTTCTCTGTCTGTCTGTATGCTTCTCTGTCTGTCTGTCTGTATGTTTCTCTGTCTGTCTGTTTCTCTGTCTGTCTGTTTCTCTGTCTGTCTGTTCTCTCTGTCTGATCTTCTTCCACCTTTTAGCCTTCTGTCTGTCTGTCTGTCTGTTTGTCTGTCTGTTTCTCTTGTCTGTCTGTCTGTATGTTTCTCTGTCTGTTTCTCTGTCTGTCTGTTTCTCTGTCTGTCGGTCTGTTTCTCTGTCTGTCTGTCTCTCTCTCTGTCTGTCTGTTTCTCTGTCTGTCTGTTTCTCTGTCTGTCGGTCTGTTTCTCTGTCTGTTTGTCTGTTTCTGTTTCTCTGTCTGTCTGTCTGTCTGTTTCTCTGTCTGTCTGTCTTTCTCTGTCTGTCGGTCTGTTTCTCTGTCTGTCTGTCCCGTCTTCTCTGTCTGTTTCTGTTTCTCTGTCTGTCTGTCTGTTTCTCTCTCTGTCTGCCTGTTTCTCTGTCTGTCTGTCTG
>CM060308.1:12445175-12450175 GCA_030674185.1 Monoplex corrugatus | reverse complement strand
TGTGTCTGTCTCTGTCTCTCTCTGTGTCTGTCTCTGTCTCTATCTCCTCTTCTGTCTGTCCGTCTGTCTCTCTCTCTCTGTGAGTGGTTTGCGTTTGCATCAGTTAGAATGAGGTAAGGGGATACACTTGATTAAGTAGATAGTATTCCTACCTCATACCTACTTAAGAAAGTATAGAAATAATATGTATACACTTCTTAATTAAGAAGCCAAGCCAAACCAAACCAAAAACAGTAGATAGAACCATACACTCAAGATGTCAGTGATCTTGTAGGTACAAACGTTACTTATAGGTCATCACTTGATTTCTGTGTCAAAATCAGGTTCCTTGTTCTTCTTGGAACAATCACAAGCGACGGTGTGTCCATCAACCCCCCTTCCCTTCCCCCTCGTCTCCTCTCTTACACAAACTCAAGCTTTGTAGAACCCAGTGGATGACGGAAAACTCCGATCTGTTAGGCGAGCTGATCACAGTACATAATATTGTAGCCCAGTCTGTATCTTTGGTGGGCGTGCATGTTGGGAGTTCTCATGTTCCCGCAAAGCCAGCGAATATTGATATGACTTACATGGATCTTTAAAACGTGTATATGTGATGTTCTGCACTTAAACACACACACACACACACACACACACACACACACACACACACGCACGCACGCACACAGACACACATATGTATATACACATATACGTATGTATGTATGTATGTATGTATGTATGTATGTATGTATGTATGTATGTATGTATGTATGTATGTATGTATGTATGTATGTATGTATGTGTGTATGTATGTAAGTATGTAGGTAGGTAGGTAGGTGGGTAGGCAGGTAGATATGTAGGTATGTATGTGTGTGTATATACATATATGTATGTGTACATACATACATATATGCGTGTATATATATACATATATACATACACACATACACACTAAGAGGGTTTAGGTACTGGCAGACCTGCACACATGCTGACCTGGCAGATCAGGTGTTTAGGCGGATCGAATCCAGGACCTTGTGATTGAAAGTTCGATGTTAATCCACTGGACTACCGAGCTCTAGCTCTACACATAGAGTTCTGGTACTATCAGGTCAACCTGAGAGATCGGAGAATTCTCCACTCTTTATCCACAGGGCGATACCCTAGAAGGTTCAAACTCATAAACCCACCAATAAACACATAAGTCCATCAATAAATCCATCAATAAACACACCAAACATGAATTAACACATAAAAATATCAATAAACACATCAATAAACACATCAAATAAACAAATAACACAGCAACAAAACATCAACAAACGCATAAACATAAACGCATCAATAAACACCTAAACGCGTCAATAAACACATAAACACATCAATAAACACTTAAGCGCGTCATTAAACACATAAACTACTAATAAACACACAACACATCAATAAAAACATAAACACATACATAAAAACACAAACACATCAACAAATACATAAACACATCAAGAAACATAAACACATCAATAAACACATAAACACATCAGTAAACATATAAACACATCAACAAACACATAAACACATCAACAAACACATGAACACATCAATAAACGCATAAAGACCTCAACAGACATATAGATACAGCAATAAACGCATAAACACATAAACATATAAACACACCAATAACACATAATCGCATCAATGAACACAAAAATACACCAATAAGCACATCAATAAACACATAAACACACCAATAAACACATAAACACACCAATAACCCAATACACCAACAAGGCAGTGTGTGTGGGACCACTCACCCTGTAGTCCCAGACGACAATTTTCTTCTGGTCCCCCCCACTGACCAGCCGGCTGTCATTGATGTGTAGACACCTGACCACGCCCAGATGTTCCTTCAGACTGTGTAACAACTCACCTGAAACACACACGCAAGCACACACGCACACACACACGCGCGCGGACGCACACACGCACGTACACACGCACACACACGCACGCACACACACACACAGCACAAACACACGCACAAACACACACACATGCATTTACCTGTAGAATCACGGTTTCATTTAACAGGTGGAGAGAGAGAGAGAGAGAGAGAGAGAGAGAGAGAGAGAGAGAGAGAGAGAGAGAGAGAAGAGAGAGAGAAAGAGAGAGAGAGAGAGAGAGAAAGACAGACAGACAGATAGATAGATAGATAGATAGATTGATAGATTGATGGATAGATAGATAGATAGATAGATAGACAGACAGACAGATAAATAGATAGATAGATAAATAGATAGATAGATACAGATAGATAGATATATATAGATAGATAGATAGATAGATAGATAGATAGATAGATAGATAGATAGATAGATAGAGAGAGAGAGAGAGAGAGAGAGAGACAGACAGATAGACAGATAGATAGACAGATAGATATTAGATCACAGCCAACAATTTACATTAGACTACAAGCCACATCACTGCCCTCGTAAAATCTCTCTCCGAAGATCAGAATGCCAAAATCAGATGGAACAACAAACACACTGAACCAGTTAACACCAAGAAAAGTGTGCGCCAAGTATGTGTCCTGTCACCGCGTTCGTTCAGTACATATACGGAACAGGTTATGAGGGATTCCAATATGGGAGAATATGGCATAAAAGTGGGAAGTAGATAAATCTAAAATCTCAGGTACACTGACGACATAGCACTCTGTGTAAACAATCACCAGGAAGCATCATCTATGATAATAAATGTCCTGAATAAGATCAAGGAAGAGAAGAACCTTGAACTGAATGCCAAGAAAGCCACATTTTTACACATTGGCCCGGGTCCAGTCAAATCTATTACATGGATCAAGATAAAATGGAAGACGTCCACAAGTTCAAATATTTAGGATCGATCAAATGCAACAATGTAGATTGTTCTACCAACATCAACGCCTGAATTGGCATGGCAAAGAAACGGATGATAGACCTCACGAACATCTGGAAAGACAAAACGATAGACACAGATCTGAAAATGAGAAATAATGAGACGTCTAGTATGGACCATCATGACATACGCAGCTGAAGGGTCATCATCATCAGGTGCCTTGCCGCATGGCGTTGGCGATCATGGACTTCCATCTGTCTCTATCTCTTGTCGCCTCAAGCATGTCTTCCACCCTCCTTGTCCCCAGCCACTCTGCAAGTCCGTCTAGTATCTTCTCCCTGGGTCTACCTGGTGCTCTCTTTCCCTCCAGCTTTCCTGTTGTGACCAGGTGCTCCAATTTCCCTTTTCTCGTAAAATGGCCTGCAAATGCTGCCTGTCTTTTCCTAATCTTCCTTATGAATGATCTTCTTGTGTCTGCCTCCATCAAGACTGTCTCGTTTGTTTTCTTTGCTGCCCATGGAATCCCCAACATTCCTCCCAGAAACCACATCTCGGCTGCCTCAATCTTGTTCTGGCTTTGCTTGTTGACTGTCCACGCCTAACAACTGTATAACAGCTGAAGGGTGGACCATCAAAAAGAAAAACAAAGAAAAAAAACAACTGAAATGTGGTTCTATAAGCGTCTCTAAAAGGGTGAGCTGGAAAGACAAGAAAATGACAAGAGCATACTCAACGAGCTGAAAACCCTGAGAGAACTTGTACAGATCATCCTTAAAAGCAGACTGATCTTCTTTGGACATGTGTGCAGAAACAAAAAATGCACTATCATGAAAGATCCTGTGACAAAAGAGGAAGGGGAAGACCACGAACAGATTATCTAGGAAAACATCAAGGTGTGGACAGGTGGTAACAGTCCAGAGATTTTCAACTTGGTTGAGGAAAGACAGATGTGGAGAACAGAGACCCGGACAGCAATGCGGGCAGACAACATTCCAGGGAGTGATGCTGTAGACTGAACTGAAGAAGGCACAACTGATTGATTAATTTGGTTCAGTTTTTACGTTGGCACCCACCTCAGGTGATATGGGGATAACCATCCCAGGGAAGTGGGGGAAGGGGGACCAATCACATGGTTATAATATATAATTGTATATGCTATGCTCTCTATAATTTTCCATTGCTTTTATTCTTGCTTTTATTGCTTTTATTCTTTCTCCCCATTTATAGCCATGCGTGTGTGTGAGTGTGTGTGTGTGGTGTGTGTGTGTGTGTGTGTGTGTGTGTGTGTGTGTGTGCGTGCGTGTGTGTGCGTGCGTGCGTGCGTGCGTGCTTGCGTGTGTGTCTGCTTCAGCGCTTAGATTTGATTTTATCAAGATTTTGCGCTATATAAATATTGTAATTAATTAATTAATTAATTAATTAATTAATAATCTAATCCTATACTGACACCACCAGAACAACGATGATGTTAAGATGGGACAGTGAGAAGGCCAGTTTTAATGTAGCGCACCCCAGGATTCGAACACACAACCATTAGCATGTGAATCCGACGCTCAACCAACTGAACTACTGGGGCCCACGAAGCCACAATTAAGATTAGAACCAATGATATCATTGAATTGGTTTTGACACAAGACTTTTCTCTACAACGTACAGGGTTATGTGCAGGCTTATAGCATCTTCAATGTTTACTTTGCATTCCCGTCGTATGCTGTGTGTGAAAAGGAGCATGTACCATCAACCTGAAACCCTGATCAAACGAATGCGAAAACATGGAAGCTATAGACCCGAAAATCTACCATCGTTTCTGTTGGTTTCACTTTCTGCGTATCATCTTTTAGATTATACATGAAACTGGTATAATTGCACTAAACGATCATGTGTGTGTGGTGTGTGTGTGTGTGTGTGTGTGTGTGTGTGTGTGTGTGTGTGTGTGTGTGTGTGTGTGTGTGCGTGCGTGTGCTTGCTTACCTCTGTGAGTATGTGTATATGTGTATGTGTTTATCTCTGTGTGTTTATCTGTGTGTGTTTGTGTTTGTGTGTGTGTGTGTGTGTGTGTGTGCGCGTGTGTGTGTGCGTATGTGCGTCTCTGTGCGTGGATGTGTGTGTGTGTGTGTGTGTGTGTGTGTGTGTGTGTGTGTGTGTGT
>CM060308.1:12440175-12442675 GCA_030674185.1 Monoplex corrugatus | reverse complement strand
AACTAAGTAACATAACTCTTGAGAGTCACGGAGTTATCTCCCATGTTTCCATGTTTCTTATTTCCTTCGGTGTTCATAGATCTCTGTACCTGCACAATAGCCCCCATGTGCTGGCAAAGTTTTTTGTTTTTTTATTTAGTTTTTTTTTCGAGGTGGGGGGGGGGGGGGGGGGAGGATTGTGACCTGTCTGATGATCAAACCTTCGACATGCACAATATCAGCATGGTACCTGCAATGTAGACAAACTTTTCCAAATACATGAGTAAGATTAGTTTCATCATCATCATCATCAAGTGCCCTGCCGCATGGCGTTGGCGATCACGGCCCTCCATATGTATCTATCCTTTGTAACTGCAAGTACATCTTCCACCCTCTCTGTCCTCAGGTTAGTTTCATTCTTGTAAAAATATTTCAAAACTGATCGAAGGCAACGGGAAACCACCATCGTACCTTCCCAAGTTTATCATGGCCAGCCAAAACACGACACGCAAAGTCAGAGCAAAATTGAGGCAAGTGAAACGTGGTTTCTAAGAAGAATGTTGAGAGTTCCTCGGACAGCAAAGAAAACAAACGAGACAGCCTTGAAGGAGGCAGACACAAGATCATTAATAATAATAAAAAAAAAGATTAGGAAAAGACAAGCAACATTTATAGGCCATTTTATAAGGAAAGGGGAATTGGAGCACCTGGTCACAACAGGAAAGCTGGAGGGAAAGCGAACACCAGGTAGACCCAGGGAGAAAATACTGGACGGACTTGCAGGGTGGCTGAAGACAGAGAGGGTGGGAGATGTACTTGCAGCGACAGGGGATAGATTCGTGGGGAGGGCCATGATCGCCAACGTCATGCGGCAGGGCACATGATGATGAAAATTATTTGTTTCTAACATGTTGGGGTGAACCTCCCTCACCACCACCCCTCCTTGTCAACGATAGTCAAAGTCAAGTTTTTCAACAACTCTGAAGAACTTTCCAAGACGTCAGTAGTGTATTCTTGGAGAGGGTAAAACCGTATTGAACTAAAAAAAAAAAAAAAAAAAAAAAAATAGGCACAGATTGTAGGCCAGCTGGCTTTTGTCATGCATACACAAAATACAACAAAGAACAGATAGTCATTTTCTCTACTCAAGGAAACATCAGGGAAATCTTGCTGTTTTTCCCTAAGTTTTGTATCTTTGCTCTTTGACAGAGACCATTTAGCTGAAACTTTGCGCCTGTCTTGCTTCCTGTCAAAATGTATTTTCTGTGCCGGTAAGCATCTAGTCTGTGAGTCTGATCTGACAAGACAAAGAAGACATAACAGATATAGTGTTGTGCAAGTCATGGACATATTCACATACTGTGTTTAGCTTTGCGAGCATTGTCCTGCATTGTCCATGAATCAGCAAGGAAAGTGAGAGGACCGTTGGTAGACCTCATCCACAGTTGTAGAACTGCACAAACTATTTAGTTCCGTGTATCGTATCTCAACTCGGGGAGTTCATACGATAACTATTGTTGAAGAACCGAATTGAGACGACCGCACGAACGATCGCTGCCGGCAGGAAGTGCGTCTCTCCACCCACTGCGCACGTCCGACCCCCACACTCAGACGCCATCTCACAAACACCCATACGCCAGGAATGGCGAGATTCCGGTAAGTTCTCGTCACATTCCGTATCAAATCAAGGCGAGTTTGAATCTAACCTTTAGACTTTTATGAAAGGATCATAGCACTTAGGCTGTTACATTAATTTTGTGATTTTTGTTGTTGGTATTTTAGTCTGTCTAATTGTCTGTGCCATCTAATTAATGTCTGCAAAGACTGGGACCATTTTTACAATGTTATGATGATGACGACGACAGATGTGACAATCTTAATGCTGTTGAGTTCTACTGATCGAGGACTGAGACTACGTGACAGGGCTGTGCTCTCGACAGCAGAGGGGCATCCAGGAGTCATGACCTGGATGCGGCCTGGCCCCTTAAAGTGTCAGGAGTTAAGGGCCGAAACACATTGCTTGACGGAGGTTCCTCTTCTGAGAACCTTCTCCTGTCTGGCTGTCCCAGAGTTTCTTACATCTGGCGTCAACTAAACCCCAGACATACAGACACCTGCGGTGTTCGTAAGGAAATTTAAGCAACACCCTCAATGGCACATCAGTGAAGTGGACGAGATTCCACTATGTTGTTCCAAGTCTTCCCAATGAGCCCATAGCTGGGTCAACTCTGGGTAGGAGCTGACTGGAGCCGAAAAACCCCGCAATGATTTTGACAGGATGTGGTTTCTAAGAAGAATGAATGTTGAGAGTTCCATGGATAGCAAAGAAAACAAACGAGACAGTCTTGATGGAGGCAGACACAAGTAGATCACTCATAAGAAAGATTAGGAAAAGACAGGCAACATTTATAGGCCATTTTATGAGGAAGGGGGATTTGGAGCACCTGGTCACAACGGGAAAGCTGGAGGGAAAGAGAGCACCGGGTACACCCAGGGAGAAAATGCTGGACGGACTTGCAGA
>CM060308.1:12427675-12435175 GCA_030674185.1 Monoplex corrugatus | reverse complement strand
CTCTCTTTCTATCTCTTTTCTCTCTCTCTTCGTCTTTGTCTCACTCTGTCTCTCTCTAGGCCTTTCTTTTCTGTCTCTCTGTCTGTCTGTCTGCCTCTCTCTCTCTCTGTTTCTGTGTCTCTTCTGTCTCTGTCTCTGTCTGTCTCTCTCTCTGCTTGTCTCTCTGTCTCAGTCTCTCTGTCTCCGTCTGTCTGTCTGTCTGTCTGTCTCTCTGTCTGTCTGTCTTTGTCTCTGTCTCTCTCTGTGCCTCATTCGTACCTTTCAAAAAATGAAGAAGCACCGTGTTGTAAACCGTGTAACGAACCACTGAGCATCAGACACCTTCTTCTTGAATGCTGGGAATTGTACGATGCGAGGCATAAGCGCTACACGGCAGTCTCCTCAAAGAACCTCTTCCAAGACGTCCCTCGAGATACAATTTGCCAGTTTTTACAAGAGATCAACAGATTTCACCTGATATGATTTCACGTCTGAGCATCGTTTTCTTTAACTGCATTTTAGATTTGCAGGGTTAACGGAACTAAATAGCAGGAAGACTGAAGTCATGGTGATCAGTAAAAAACATGAAATCCCCTCATGCAAAACAACAGCAAATGGCACAACCTTGACACAGGTTAATAAGTTCAAATACCTGGGAACGGTCATTTCATCAGACGGCAGATGCACATCGGAAATAGCCGGCAGAATCGGCCAGCCAAAACAGCATTTAAGATGACAAGCATTCTTACCAACAAATACCTATCAATTAACATCAGGAAGAGAGCATCAGGAAGAGAGTTCTTGAATGTTATGTAGACCCAATACTGTTGTACGGATGTGAGGCGTGGACAGTCAACAAGCAAAGCCAGAATAAGATTGAGGCAGCCGAGATGTGGTTTCTAAGAAGAATGTTGAGAGTTCCATGGACAGCAAAGAAAACAAACGAGACAGTCTTGATGGAGGCAGACACAAGTAGATCACTCATAAGGAAGATTAGGAAAAGACAGGCAACATTTATAGCCATTTTATGAGGAAGGGGGATTTGGAGCACCTGGTCACAACGGGAAAGCTGGAGGGAAAGAGAGCACCAGGTAGACCCAGGGAGAAAATGCTAGACGGACTTGCGGAGTGGCTGAAGACGAGAAGGGTGGAGGAGATGCTTGGGGCAACAAGAGATAGAGACAGATGGAAGTCCATGATCGCCAACGCCATGCGGCAAGGCACCTGATGATGATGATGATGAGGGTTAACGGTGAGCATAGTTTTTAACTGTTGTCTTTTGTCTTAACCTGGTTCGTTCGTTCTTTAATTTAACGTCTTTTCACTATAAGTGATATTAGACGGCTTAACCTGGTTGTCGTTTCTAACGTGGTCTTAGCCCTGATGTGGCTCTTGTAGTTGGCTGGGCCATAAGTAAAAATGAACTTGACGTCATCCTCTCGCTCTCTCTCTCTTTGAGTTTCTTCATGAACGATTCATCACACTCACACAATGCCATACGTGCTCCACCCAAATCTGAAACATGCACATCATTGGAATAAGTGGAGCGTTAGGATGGGCAGCAAACAGGCCAACGTTTCTGCTGAAGGCTGGGATTGAACTCAAGACAAGAGAGTTCACGGCACTGTGTCCATCTTTGTCGTTCCTCTCATCCCATCACTCCATCTCTGTCATTCTTATCAATTTTCTCACACCATCACTCTGTCCATCTCTGTCATTCTTATCAATTTTCCCACACCATCACTCTGTCCATCTCTGTCATTCTTATCAATTTCTCACACCATCACTCTGTCCATCTCTGTCATTCTTATCAGTTTTCTCACACCATCACTCTGTCCATCTCTGTCATTCTTATCAGTTTTCTCACACCATCACTGTCCATCTCTATCATTCTTATCAGTTTTCTCACACCATCACTCTGTCCATCTCTGTCATTCTTATCAGTTTTCTCACACCATCACTCTGTCCATCTCTGTCATTCTTATCAGTTTTCCCACACCATCACTGTCCATCTCTATCATTCTTATCAGTTTTCCCACACCATCTCTGTCATTCTTATCAATTTTTCTCACACCATCACTGTCCATCTCTGTTCTCATCAATGGCACTTACTCTCAACCTGCATACCTGACCTGTGGTGTTCCACAAGGATCTGTCCTTGGCCCTGTTCTTTTCACTCTTTATACCTCCCCCCTGTCCACCATCATCAACTCCCACTCTATAAAACACCACTTCTATGCTGATGACACCCAACTTCAAGATAGTGACTCACCTGATAATATACAGCGCCTGTTGACTCGCACCACTGAGTGTTACTCGGACATTAAGAACTGGATGACACACAATAGACTTCAGCTTAATGACGACAAGACAGAAGCTATCCTCATTGGCATCCGTCAGAAACTTTCCCAGCTGCCTCCTCTTTCTCTCCCATTATGTAACACATCAGTCCCAATTTCTGATTCAGCTAAAAACCTTGGTGTCTGCATTGACTCTACCCTGTCCATGAACAACTTTGTTTCTCAAACTGCCAGATCTTGCTACTATCATCTCCATCGTATAAGCCTGATCAGGAAGTATCTCTCTGTCGAAACAACTGCAAAACTCGTTCTCTCCTTCATAATGTCTCGCATTGACTATTGCAATTCACTCCTGTCTGGTCTTCCTGCCTCCACCATTCACATCCTACAGCGCATTCAAAACAATGCTGTACGCCTTGTACTCAAAAAGAAAAAAGCTGACCACATATCTCCTCTCCTGGCACAACTTCACTGGCTCCCTGTATCAAAGCGCATACAGTACAAACTAGACACCATGTGCTACAAAAGCCTCAATAACGCAGCCCCCGATTACCTGTCAAGCCTACTTGAGATCTATGTTCCCTCACGTACCCTCCGCTCTGCCTCCGATCCTCTGACTTTTCGCTTTCCACGCACTAAGCTCAATACGTATGGTCCACGAGCCTTCTCTGTTTCTGGTCCACTCTCCTGGAACAAACTTCCTCTCTCAGTCCGTCAGCAACCTACTTTTGCCTCCTTCAAGTCCGCTCTCAAAACTCACCTTTTTTCCTCTGCATAAAATCCTAACCTCACTCAACCCCCCTCTGCAGCCTGTCTCCGCTCGGAGGGGAATCACTTTGTTTTAATATATAATTGTATATGATGTGCTCTCTGTGGTTTTCCATTGGTTTTATTCTTGCTTTTATTGCTTTTATTCTTTTCTCCCCATTTGTGGCCATGCATGTGTGTGTGTGTGTGTGTGTGTGTGTGTGTGTGTGTGTGTGTGTGTGTGTGTGTGTGTGTGTGTGTGTGTGTGTGTGTGTGCGTGCGTGCGTGCGTGTGTGCGTGTGTGTCTTTTCGGCGCTTGGATTTGATTTTGTCGAGATTTGCGCTATATAAATATTGTAATTATTATGTATGCATGTGCGTACGTATGTATGTATGTATGTATGTATGTATAACGCTTAGATTTATGTATGTATGTATGTATGCATGTATACGCTCAGCTTAGATTTATGTATGTAAGTATGTAGGCATGCATGTATGCATGTATACGCTCATATGTATGTAGGTATGTATGCATGTATACGCTCAGCGCTTAGATTTGATTTTGTCAAGATTTTGCGCTATATAAATAAAATATATTATTAAATATATTATCATTCTTATCAATTTTCCTACACCATCACTCTGTCCATCTCTGTCATTCTGATCAATTTTCCCACACCATCACTGTCCATCTCTGTCATTCTGATCAATTTTCCCACACCATCACTCTGTCCATCTCTGTCATTCTGATCAATTTTCCCACACCATCACTCTGTCCATCTCTGTCATTCTTATCAGTTTTCCCACACCATCACTGTCCATCTCTATCATTCTTATCAATTTTCCCACACCATCTCTGTCATTCTTATCAATTTTTCTCACACCATAACTGTCCATCTCTGTCATTCTGATCAATTTTCCTACACCATCACTCTGTCCATCTCTGTCATTCTGATCAATTTTCCCACACCATCACTGTCCATCTCTGTCATTCTGATCAATTTTCCCACACCATCACTCTGTCCATCTCTGTCATTCTGATCAATTTTCCCACACCATCACTGTCCATCTCTGTCATTCTGATCAATTTTCCCACACCATCACTGTCCATCTCTGTCGTTCTTATCAATTTTCCCACACCATCACTGTCCATCTCTGTCGTTCTTATCAATTTTCTCACACCATCACTCTGTCCATCTCTGTCATTCTTGTCAGCTTTCTCACACCATAACTGTCCATCTCTGTCATTCTTATCAATTTTTCTCACACCATAACTCTGTCCATCTCTGTCATTCTTATCAATTTATAACACCATAACTGTCCATCTCTGTCATTCTTATCAATTTATAATACCATAACTGTCCATCTCTGTCATTCTTATCAATTTTCCCACACCATCACTGTCCATCTCTGTCATTCTTATCAATTTTCCCACACCATCACTGTCCATCTCTGTCATTCTTATCAATTTATAACACCATAACTGTCCATCTCTGTCATTCTTATCAATTTATAACACCATCACTGTCCATCTCTGTCATTCTTATCAATTTATAACACCATAACTGTCCATCTCTGTCATTCTGATCGATTTTCCAACACCATAATTCTGTCCATCTCTCTCATTCTGGTCAATCCTTTCACAACATCACTCTGTCCATCTCTCATTTTTGTCAATCTTCTGACACCAGTTCCCCCACGCCAGCATCCGTCTCTGACCATAGCAGGCAATGACAGACGATAGCCCGGCGATGACCGGGTCAAGATGACCAGACTTTTCCACAGCTGACCTCCACCAGAATCGATTTACAAATCCCTTAGTCCAGACAAGACGCAGAGAGAGAGAGATTGGTCAAGCGTAATCTCTTTGATTCCAGCAACAACACGAGCTTGGAGAAGCCCAGGGGGAGGGGAGGGGAGGGGAGGGGGAGAGGAAGGGAGGAGAGGGGAGAGGAGGGGGCTGAACTCTGTCTGGCTCTGCGACTGACAGAATACTGTCGTTAGTGGGGGTTGGGAGTGGGGGATGAGGATGTTAATAAGCGGAGTCTTAACCTTTTCACCTTTGTTTTCTGTTTAGTTGTTGCTCCCCCCCCCCCCTCTTTTTTTTTTTTTTTTAACCCTTGCCTCAAAAGCAGTTATATTCCGGCTTCAGAGATATGCAAGCTAAGTATTTTCGTGTTTCCATCAACCACAGAACATTGACATGGCTTATGGAATCTTTAACGTGCGTATTTGATTCAGCGTGCGTATACACACGAAGTTCGTTCGTTCGTTCGTTCGTTTGTTCAGGGTTAAAGTCCTACCACCAGAACTATCCTCTTCGGTACCACACTTAGTGCGTACGAGGACTAGCTTTAGTTTAGTTTTAAGAGAAGCTCTGTTGTTATTGTTGTTGTTATTGTTATTCTTATTTTTGTTTAAAGCCCAGCCGACTGCGTAGAGCCATATCAGGGCTATAACCGTTTCAAAACGTATACAATACTTCAACAGGTAAAAAAGGAAAAAGAAAATTAAGTTCACATATCAATGCATTCGTGCACATAATCTAAGGAGATGCCCCTGGCGCTGACCACTCCGTCCAATTGATCACACATGGGATTTCAAAAACATACCTGAATACATGAAAGTATCATGTTCGCCTCCATCTGAAGGACTGACCCCCCAATGTCTGGGAGAGAGGAAGACTGATCTTTGCCGCTTGTCGCAAAACAAGGGTGTTCAGGCAACAGCAGGTCTGCGCTCATGTTGACTTGATCGGAAAAAAAATCGCCATCTTTCTACGTACCAGGTGGTAACCAATCATGTTACTGTTAGTGTTATTGTTGTCTATGGCCCAGCCGACTACACAGAGCCATATCAGGGCTGTAACCATCTTAAAATGTACTCCATAACTCACGGGAGAAAAAAAAAACACCTGGAAAAGAAAATTAAGTACACATATCAATGTATTCGCACACACAGGCTAAGGACACGCCCCAACAGTTGACCATTCCATCCAATTTATCACCAGAGACTTAAGAATATCAAACCTGAATACAACTATGAACTTACATAAGGGCATTAAAACATAACGGGCCTAAATTACCTAAAACTGTTTCTGCACATAATATTTCTTTAGAGCCAAAAATGCACTTAATACATGTACCCAATTATCAATCCTAAGAAAAAGCATGTAAGGTTTTATAGAACACGTACAGGTGACTGGACCAGCAAGGCAGAAAATGACAGGAAGAAATGACAGAAAGCAAAGGAGGAAGGAAGAAACAAAGAGAGCGACAGAAAAGAGGAAATTTCTAGCACAGAATTTTCAGAAGGAAATAATAATAATATTTATAATGGAAGAACTCCCAGCATCCCCGCAGGGGAACATAATACATGTACCCAATTATCAATCTTTGAAAAAAATGTATGCAAGGCGAATGGACCAAGGAGATACGAACCCAGAGTTAAGAACTGGATGACCCATGTCTTAACCACTCGACAATCTCGCTGTCCGTAATATATCGTATCATACCACAGGGTTACAGAACTCAATGCACAATACCGCATAATAACTGTGTTGACTGGAACAAATCTCCATCTTTAACCACCTGGCGATAACCGAGCCGGTTCGAACCCCGACCGCCCATTTACAAGACTTATGCCCTGACCACAAGACTATCGTGCCCGTCAGAGATCAGAATGAGAGAAAGAGAAATTTACGGCAGGTGGAGATGGGGGGTTGTGGAGATAGAATGCACAGTGGACAGAGGGGGTGAGCAGACAGATGTCTCGAGAGAGAGAGAGAGACAGACAGACAGACAGACAGACCGACAGACAGAAGGAGAGAGATAAACAGACATACAGACAGAGAGATAGAAAGAGAAAGACAGAGATACAGAGAAAGACAAAGAGAGAGCGAGAGAGATAGAGAAAGAAAAAAAGAAAGAGAGAAAGAGAGGGGGGCAGAGAGACAGACAGAAAGAGAGAAAACGGGAGGATGGAGAAGAGAGAGAGAGAGAGAGAGAGAGAGAGAGAGAGAGAGAGGAGAGAGAAAGAGACGGAGACAGAGACAGAGACAGAGACAGAGTCAGAGACAAAGACAGAGAGACAGAGACAGACAGACAGACAGACAGACAGAACGTGTTTGTGTTTGCGTGTGTGTGTGTGTGTGTGTGTGTGTGTGTGTGAGAGAGAGAGAGAGAGAAGAGAGACAGACAGACAGAGAAACAGACAGAGAGACAGACAGAGAGAGAGACGAGAGAGAGAGTGTGAGAGAGAGAGAGACGAGAGAGAGGAAGAGAGAGAGAAAGAGAGAGGGAGGGACAAAGAGAACGAGCGAACGAGCGAGCGAGAGAGAAACAGAGACAGAGAGAGGGCAGGAGGGGGGAGGGAGGGAGGGCGGTCAAGTTGAGGTCAGAGCAGTTGGAAACATTTGAAGAGAGAGAGAGAGAAGGGAGGTAATGGTCCGTTAGCGAGGTCAAGTACAGAGTGA
>CM060308.1:12415175-12422675 GCA_030674185.1 Monoplex corrugatus | reverse complement strand
TTTGGCAGGATTGTGTGGTACATGGTACAATGGAAGTTGGTGAGGGAGATGAGGGGGGTTCAGGGGGGATAGAGGGGAGGGAAACCAGGGAGAGGGGAAGCAGGACTTAGCATGACACACAGGGAGAAGGGGGAGAGTGGTAGGGGGCTTAGCGTCTGGCAGATAAGACGGAAACCCTCAATCAGTAATTAAGCCATTCTCTGCCAGCCGCCAGAGGGCGGAAAGGAAAAACAGGATTAACGGTCCTCAGTACCCCTAAGTCCGCGAGGGTACCAAGGTCTTTGAGGGGGTCTTTGGCCACTTCACTAGGCCTAAAGACTTTCAGCACGTCCTATCTCCAAGCCGTGTTCATTTTTTTAAAATCTCCCTCTCCCGTACTTTAAAGAAATATACAAGTAAGGGGGGGGGGGGGGGGAGCGTGGAGTGAAGTTGGGTGTGGGGAAGAGGTCAAGATGTTAAGAAGCGTCCGACTCTCTCTCTCTCTCTCTCCCTCTCTCCCTCTCTCTCCCTCTCTCTCTCTCCCTCCAGACAATAGACTGCCGAAAAAATCCTATAAGATGCTATTTGATCTATATTTTAAAAGTAAGAAGAATTGGGTAACTAGTATACGTATGTATCTGAATGAATATGGGTTTGGTGATGTTTGGTTTTTCCAAGAAGCTGGCGATGAGAGACAGTTTATTCGTGATTTTCGGCAAAGACTGATTGATTGTAGATGGCAAAAGTGGAATGACCATAATTATACAGACAAGTGGAAGATATGATTTCTACAGAACTGTCATACATTCTCACAGTGTTAAACCATACATAAGCCTTGAGCTGGATATCAATTTGAAAAAAAACAAAAACAGTAGCTTAATTTAGACTTGGTTATCAAATTTGAAAGCCCATCAACTGAGATACAAGCAACACACGAGTGTCTGCTTTGCTGTCCCTTAAGTATGCAAGCTGAAGAAGACGAAATACATTTTGTCCTGTGATGTCAAGCTTTAGATGAAATCCGTTCAAGGTTTACCCCTCAAAAATATTATAGTTGCCCAAATAAGTTTAAATTTTGTTTGTTAATGTGTTCAACTCGTTTCGATTATATCAAGAATTTTGGTTTGTTCCTGCTCAAAGCAGCTAAAATCAGGGAAATTGCTTTATCGTAATGTACAGTTCATTTTGTTGTTGATTGTTAATCCTATAGACGTCTATGACATGCTATCTGATTATTTTATTATACTTACAAGCACCCCTTCAGTAGGGGCTATGGCCTTTCTTGAATGAAAATTCTGAAGTCTGAAGTCTCTCCCCTCTATCTCTCTGTCTTTCTCTCTCTCTCTCTGTCTTTCTCTCTGTCTCTCTCTTTCTCTGTCTGTCTGTCTTTGTCTGTCTGTCTGTCTGTCTGTTACCTGCCCCCCCTCTCTCTCTTTCTCTCTTTACGACAGTGTACTGACACAGTGGAGCGACAACCAGTTTCATCCATCACTCCCTCCTCCCTTTGTTTTTCAAGTTTGTACTTTTCAACGTGGATTGCATTCGATAATCCACCCAGGAACGATGCATTAGGCTTCAGTGCAATTAATGACCATTTCTGAAACTCCAAAGCAAAGCCAGCCAACCAACCAACCAACCAACCAACCAACCAGCCAACCAACCAACCAACCAACCAACCAACCAACCAACCAACTAGATAATCAAACCAACTGGTCAACACCAAATCGCTGACGATACACGTAAGATAAGGAATAACTATGTCCAGCTGTTATGGGAAACCAATCACTTTCTTCAACACCAAATCCAAGACAAGTGTGACTGCCCACGTTCAGGCAAACAGGAACCAGAAAAACACGAAAATAGAATCAGAACGCCTATTGAATACAATGGTTGTCTTGTCTTGTAGTAAATATGCGTTCTGATTCTATTTTCGTGTTTTTCTGGATTCTATTTTCGTGTTTTTCTGGATTCTTCAATACCGTTGGGTATTGGAATGAAAAACTATTTCCAACCGCTGAAAAAAAAAAAAACTAACAAAAAACAACAACAACAACAAACAAACAAAAACCAAACAAAAAACAAGCAAAAAAGACAAAAACAAAAGAAAGAAAGAAAGAAACAAACAAGAAACAAAATCAAACAAAAAAACAAAACAAACAAACAAAAACAAACAAACAACAAGAAACGGGTGTGAATGAAAGTTCAAACTCAATTTTCCAGACATGACTGTTTCACTAGTCCCATTCACGTGTCAATTATCTGGAGCGACTAAAATGACAACCATGAATTTTTTAAAAAAGGAACTCTGATCCAGGATATGAAGAAGGCGCCCAGTTTTAATCGTACATGACACATCATTGGGTCCTTCCAGTGCAAACCCTCGGACAGTGCATCAAGGAGGAAATGACCAGATCAGTCAGATGAAAGTGAGAGCACCAGACGACAAAGACACGGCCACTTCATCAAATAGGAAATGATGGGATCAGTCCCATGAACCCAAACACTCCACGACAAGGATTAAGACCAGAGACATAAACCGAAAGATCGTCTTTCTTTAATCTCTCAGCTTGTTATCATTATGAGTTATTCTTACGGTTTAAAGCCCAGCATACTGCACAGAGCCATATCAGGGCTATCATCATCATCATCATCATCATCATCATCGTCATCATCATCATCAGGTGCCTTGCTGCATGGTGTTGGCGATTATGGCCTTCCATCTGTCTCTATCTTGTTGCCTCAAGCATCTCTTTCACCCTCCCTGGCTATAAACATTTCAAAACGTACACAATATCTGGTTGAGGAAAAAAATGGAAAAGAAAACTAAGTATACATGTCAATAGCATATGATATATCAATGGAAGCACATATACAAAGGATATGGCCCTGATTTTGATCATCCTGTCCAATGTATCACCAGAGGATTTTAAACAACAAATCGGAATAGAAATTTTAACATAACTAAAAGCACTAAAGTGTACATAAAAATACCTACATTACCTAAAATTGCTCCTGCAACAGCACATTTCCTTAGAGTCAAACATGCAGTCATTACATATACCCAAATATCAACCCTAAGAGAAAGTACGTAAGGCTTTATAGAACACATACAGATGAATGGATCAGCAAGGCAGAAAATGATAGTAAGAGATGACAAAAAGCAAAGGGAGTGACAGAAAAGAGGACATTTCAAACACAGAATTTCCAGAAGGTGGGGATACTATTTATACTGAAAGAGCCCCCGGCATCCCCACGAAATTTCTAGCACAGAATTTCCAGAAGGTGGGGATACTATTCATACTGAGAGAGCCCACGCCATCCCACAGGGGAACCATCATTGGTGTCGTGGTGACAAAGAGGTGACGGTCAGTACTGAATTGGGAAGACTGAGGCCCGTGTCCTACACGTTAGGTAAACCAGGATTTTTGCGAGGTACGCCAGGTTGGAGCGTCTCTTTGTTCCTAGCGGCAAGCGTGGCTAGGTATTCGCTAGGTACGACTAGGTAGCATCGAGAGGATCTTGTCGGCGAGGTAAAGATGGCGGATATGCACTTCGTCTTTATGTTTGACGACGATTCCGTCTCCTGTTGTGAAATAAGCGCTGTGCACTGGCAAAACATCTACTTCCGCTCTGCGTCCATTTCACAGCAAACAATTTTCGTTATCTCTCCACTTGCATGCTAACATTTAGGAAACGGTCCCTCACGTTGAGAAATGCTGCGTGATGTCAAGATCTCTTTCACATTGTCTACCCTGGTCTTCCTTGGTCTGCCTCTCGTTTTAACTCCTTGTTGTGCCAGCTAATGGGGTGGCAGGTCAATTGACTAAATCATTTAGTTCTCTGTTGAGGAACATGATGAAGTACTGGTTTTGTTCCCAACATTTCTCTGAACTTGATGTTTCTGATCGTGTCTTTATAAGTTCGAAGTACAAGCGATATAAAAAGAGAAAGAGATTATGTGTGTGTGTGTGTGTGTGTGTGTGTGTGTGCGCGTGTGTGTGTGTGTGTGTGTGTGTGTGTGTGTGCGTGCGTGCGTGCGTGCGTGTGTGCGTGTGTGTGTGTCTGTGTCTGTGTAGCTGTGTGGCTATCTGTGTATGTGTGTGTGTGTCTCTTTGTGTCTGTTTGTCTGTGTCTGTGTGAGTGTGTGTGTGTTTGTGTGTTCGTTCGTTTGTTTGTTTGTTTATTTGCTTGTTTTTATGTCCGTGTGTTTTGTTTCTGCAAATCAATGATAGGGAATGGGCTAGGAGAATCAAGGTGATGGGAATGATAAATTATTTTAGAAAGCGAGAAGCAGTAATATGTTGGATTGCTTATAGGTGAGTTTTCATAACGTGAATCTTCGGACACTCATACACTACATTATCACTTTTGTGTGTGTAAAAACAAAGAGAGACACAGAAAACACATAAAGCCCCATCAAACCTTTTCAGCGAGTAAAGCTTGCCCATCACATGGCATCTGTACTGTCAATTCATAGGGAATCTATTCCAAGCACAGTGACGCCACCTTGAAAAACTGATACAGAAAATTTGAAGTCCAACCCTTCGTCACGTGAGGTTGAGACAGACAACATGTGGCTAACAGTGCTCTGAGCTAACAAACTGGTAGTGGATGGTAACGGACAGAAGGGTGGACACAAATGTACACAAAGTAGACGTGAGGGGACACAGACTGGACACAATGGCGCACCCTTCATATTCAGGACAAAGGGACGTAGGAGTCACTGACGAAAACATGAATCAGACTTGTACCAGAAGTAGTAGTAGTAGTAGTAGTAATAGTAGTGGCAATAGTTGTGGTAGTAGTAGTAGTGGTAATAGTTGTGGTAGTAGTAGTGATAGTAGTAGTAGTAGTAGCAGTGGTAGTAGTGATAGTAGTAGTAGTAGTAGCAGTGGTAGTAGTGGTAGTAGTAGTAGTAGAAGTAGTAGTAGTAGTGTTAGTAGTAGTGGTAGCAGTAGTGTTAGTAGTAATAGTCGTAGTAATAGTAATAGTAATAATGATCATATAAATAGTAATGACATTTACAAGACGCCAAACCTTGATATAAAATGAATACAAAACGCACATTCTCATCACTCACCAAAGCATTCACTTAGAATGACCAAAGATTAATAGCGAAATACTTTATATTAATATTACCCTAACACAGGCACAGTCATTAAAAGTATCAAAATGTAAACAGGAACCTAAAAAAATCACTGGGGTGTGAGAGCGGTAGTAAGTTTGCTTATAAGAGTTAGCTCAGCCTGAGCTGTGGTGTAAGGCAACTTTAGGTTCTGTTGTGTTTTTGCCCTAATGGATTTGCATCCTTACGTCCGGTATTGTAATGGATGACATATCACTAACCAACATCAAAAATAAATGCTCAACGTTACAAATGTAATGTTAATAATGTAATTCATAGATCCATGGGTTTTCGATAGCACATGAACTTTTGCTTAAACCAAGTGAGACGATGGTGGCCAGAGAAATGGCGCATGTGTTTTTTTTGTTCATTTAGATTTATTTTTTTAAGGATCGTCGCACCTTGACAATTTTATTTGTACTGGTCTTTTTTTTCTGTCTCATTTTCTACGTCGTCTTCATGGCCACACTGAGAAGATGGGAGAGTTTTTACAATGCTACAATGATGATGACAGGGAAGACGATAATAATGATGTTATGGAGTTTCATGTTGGATTGGAACTGCGTGACAGAGCTGTACTCTACAGTTACTATCATAACATATCCTGGCATCAACCTGGCCCGAGAGATACAGACACCTGCGGTGTTGATCTGGAGATTTAAGCAACGCCTTCAAAGAAGTGTCCATAAAGTGGATGAGACTCGACTGTGCGGTCCCAATCTTCCCAATGAGCCCATAGCACGGTAGGAGATGGATGAGGCCGAAAAATCCCACAACAATTCTGACAGGATTGTTGTGGATTCGAACTCACAACCTTCCAGTAATAATAATAATAATAATAATAATAACAACAATAATAATAACAATATTTATGTAGCGCAAAATCTTGATATAAATCAAATCTAAGCGCTGAACATACACATACGCACGCATGCACACACACGCACACACACACATATACACATGGCTATAAATGGGGAAAAT
Source organism: Monoplex corrugatus (assembly GCA_030674185.1). Classification (NCBI taxonomy): domain Eukaryota; kingdom Metazoa; phylum Mollusca; class Gastropoda; order Littorinimorpha; family Ranellidae; genus Monoplex; species Monoplex corrugatus. Next base: position 12,416,587 of record CM060308.1, on the reverse strand, counting down.
GAAGAAAAGCAATTACAATGTGATTCCACACCGAGTGGAGACAGGCTGCAGTGGGGGTTGAGTGAGGTCAGGATTTTATGCAGAGGAGAAAAGGTGAATTTTGAGAGCGGACTTGAAGGAGACAAAAGTAGGTTGCTGACGGACTGAGAGAGGAAGTTCGTTCCAGGAGAGTGGGCCAGAAACAGAGAAGGCTCGTGGACCATAGGTATTGAGCTTAGTGCGTGGAAAGCGGTTCAGAAGTTCATAGTGCTGACCACTGCAGCACGGGGACTCGTCAATCGCCGCTCTTTGTCCTCATGTCTCTGGTGGCCTCCAGCCTGACGGGGCAGTGACTCAGGGATGGAAGGACCTCAAAATCCTTCAACAGGGGGCGCAAACACCAACGGAAATGACGGCGTCCACTACAATCTGCGTGCGGCGGTCTGAGCAGCCAATCACAGGCGTCGGAACAGCGCCGGGGCGCCCTCTGCCGCGGAGTAAAGGGCGATAATGCAGCAGTTTCTAATCAGACTAATGGCGGGAGATAATCCTTGGAGAGGGGAAGAGAACTCTGCATTGTCGGGGCAACAGACAGAGAGAGGTGGCGCTCGCACGTTACCAAGATTACAGTTCGAGTACTCTCTCTCTCTCTCTGTGTCTCTGTCTCTCTCTCTGTCTCGCTCACTTACTCGCTCTCTCTCTCTCTCTCTGTGTCTGTCTCGCTCGCTTACTCGCTTGCTCTCTCTCTCTCTCACCCCCATTTCTCTTTCCTTTGACCCCAGGTCAACCCCGCTCCCGTCACCTCTCTCTCACACGTACACAGTCACCATGGACCTCAAAATCCGTGACTTTCAACACACACACGCACACACACACAAGCACGCACGCACGCACGCACACACGCGCACGCACGCACGCACGCACGCGCGCGCTCACACACACACACACACACACACTCACACACTACACTACACACCACACACAAACTACACTACACTACATACACACATTACACACACAACACTACACTACACTACACTACACTACACTACACTACACTACATTCACTACACACTCATTACACACATACAACACTGCACACACACACACACACACTACACACACACACACGACACTACACACACATATACTACACTACACTACACTACACTATACTGCACTACACACACACACACACACACACACACACACACACACTTCCCCAGTCATCCCCTATCCACCCATAGCAGAAAACGAAAGGGCGGGAGGGGCAGGGGCAGGGGCAGGGGATGGGGAAGGGGAAGGGGAAGGGAAGGGGGGAAGTGGAGGGGGAACATGTCCTGTGCTCTAATCCCTGACTAATCTGTGGACAGTGGGGGGACCTGGGGGTGGCCTTTGTTTAATCTGGCCCTTTGGACCTGGGCTTACAGTGA
>CM060308.1:12392675-12397675 GCA_030674185.1 Monoplex corrugatus | reverse complement strand
GTTTTTTTATAGTTTCATGCCCGTTCTAGTATAAAGACACTAGCATAATGACCTCTGGACCTCAGGACCTGGCCAGCTCGTGGGTTTATGTGCAGGCTTAAGGCTTGTGCCAGATCATTCTGGATCTTCTCCATCACTGGCCAGCTCGTGGGTTTATGTGCAGGCTTAAGGCTTGTGCCATGATCTTCTGAATCTTCTCCATCACTGGCCAGCTCGTGGGTTTATGTGCAGGCTTAAGGCTTGTGCATGATCATTCTGGATCTTCTCCATCACTGTCGAGTCATGGGTTTATGTGCGGGCTTAAGCTTGTGCCATGATCATTCTGGATCTTCTCCATCACTGGCCAGTTCATGGGTTTATATGCAAGCTTAAGGCTTGTGCCATATCATTCTGGATCTTCTCCATCGCTGGCCAGCTCGTGGGTTTATGTGCAGGCTTAAGGCTTGTGTCCATGATCATTCTGATTCTCATCATGGCCAGTTCATGGGTTTATGTGCAGGCTTAAGGCTTGGCCATGATCATTCTGAATCTTCCCCTATCACTGGCCAGTTCATGGGTTTATGTGCAGGCTTAAGGCTTGTGCCATGATCATTCTGGATCTTCTCCATCACTGGCCAGCTCATGGTTTATATGCGCAGACTTAAGTCTTGTGCCATGATCATTCTGGATCTTCTCCATCACTGGCCAGTCATGGTTTATGCGCAGACTTAAGTCATTGTGCCATGAATCATCTGGATCTTCTCCATCAGTGGCCAGCTCATGTGGGTTTATGTGCAGGCTTAAGGCTTGCACCATGATCATTCTGGATCTTCTCCATCACTGGCCAGCTCATAGGTTTATGTGTAGGCTAAAGACTTGTGCCATGATCATTCTGGATCTTCTCCATCACTGGCCAGCTCATAGGTTTATTTATGTGCAGGCTTAAGGCTTGTGCCATGATCATTCTCGATCTTCTCCATCACATGGTACCTGTAAAGTTAGTTTATATGGAATTCATTCCGAGCGTGAAGACGTCATCCTGAGAAACTGAAACTGACCAGTTCCCATCCTATTTCAAGACCTTGCCAGTTCATAGGGTTTTGTGCCAGTTAAAAAAAGAAGTCTGCCAGGTACTTGCTGGCAGATGTGGGTAAACTATAATTGGCTTTTCCCTGAGTGTGATGAATCTCTTTTAAAAAAAAAAAAAAAAGCCTGATTTCTCCACTTTAAAAAAAAAAAATCCCGAGCGGAGACTGATGCTGGGCGAATAAGGCGCCTGATGTGGGGAACTGGGTTCTTCGGGAAGCAGAGGCGTGAGGTTTGGAGACTACCAAATTGGCGAGATTAGATCCCGTCTGCAGTAAATGGTGATTTAGGTACAATGCACCAAAGAGATGCGTAGCGACGCGTGTTCGCCGAACCACAAATGAGACACATGCAGTCCTGGATTAGGATGTTGTCTCTGAAGGTGAGGGAGAGGGGACCCTCATCAGCATTCTCTGAGCTTATGTGCTAGTAATTTGTGGTTAAGTTTTGTGCTATTTAAAGTAGGCATTGGGCATACACAAATATACGAAGAACGTGTCCACACTTCCACACTGCATACTCCAGACTATAGGGCGATATAGGCCTAGACTATAGTAGTTTGTGAAACGTTCTGGGACTGTTTTAGTTCTGAACCGTTCTGGACCGTTTTGTTCTGTTTACACAGGCATGATAAAAGCGTACGACAACGTGCTCACCCCGAGCATAACCCGAGAAAACCTGTGTAGAATGCAGTGCGGAAAACGTCTACATGTCACCGCCGATGAAGTACCATGCTGCTGCAGTTTTGTACTGATTTTATCTTATTAATTTATTTAATGTTAGCCTAGTACGGCATTGCAGTGCTGTTCTTTCTTTGCCATGACGATCCTTTAGAATTTGACATATTTTGTCAAACACACCAAAATCTCCTACACAGCCAGACTGTGGATTGACTAGTCAGCCCAGACTTGAATTAATAATTTCGTCTCATATTCTTTTCAGTTTAGAGCCAGTGTTAAAATAAATAGAAAGATGGCAAAACAGCGGGAAGGAAAAATTGTGCCAGATGCGAATGTAATAATTCCAGTTGTAGGATCACGAGTGCTGCGCCGGACCCCGCTGGAATCGTTCCATAGGCCTACTATATATGTACTAGCTACATCCCGAACCTGTAGACAGGTCGGCTTTACAATATAGTTATAATAGGCTAGTACTTACAGGCTATCATATCACTTCTCAATTTATATGTCTTCAACCAGTTGAAGAAGCTCACAAACTGTGCATATTTTTATGTTTCCATAAACCGTCAGAGTACGTTTCACAAAATGGTTAAGGTTAAAGGTCCCATGGTCAATATGGCCGTAGGGGCGGTGAATGTTAAAGATTCACCGTGTCTAGGGCACGGCATTATGAAAGGCGGAGCCATCCCTCTCCTTTCGCGCCTTTTTCAAACCTCCCCAACGAAGTCAGGTACCCATTCATGCTGGGTGGACAGAGGGAGTTTTCAGGCCGGAAAAATCGAACCAGCGTTTAGCGGATTCGAACAACCGACCTTCCGCACCGCAGACGAGCGCTCTAACCACTCGACTACAGGCCCCCCCTTTCACAAAATGAATTATACATAAAAACATTCTTTAAATACTTTATTCGTTTTCTATAAATATATTATAATATTTTAATTAAAACTAAATCTTGAGTAAAACTGAAAAAAGTAGCTTTAAATAAAATAACAATGTATACATACAGCTATTCCCATAGTTAAATGTACTGTTCTTTGCATATCTTTAAAAAATATTAAATTTTAATTCATTTCAAAAATTATTTTAAGAACAATAACTCTGCTGTTCCACGTGCGGAGTAAGAATCATTTTGTGCATGAAGTTATTGTTTCAATGTAGCTACGGGTGTGCTGTATTAAAAATTATTGTTTTGATATAACTACCGGTGCACTATATTAAAACGGGCAGTAATCATGCTTTACTGCCCATCTTAAGATAATTGTTGTTAAGCTAATGTCGGTAAAGAAGTAGGTAAGTCCCCCTTTCCCCACGATCTTAGTATGACGGTTACCTCCCCACCCCACCCCAATGATGATTGCGACTGCCATGTCACCGGAGATACAGGTACTGATGTAAATCTGAACTAAATCAATCAATCAATCCATCAAAACAGCGTTAAAGATACTGTTCATAGGAACAAAACAAAAAAAATTATGGACATTAAATTAAAACAAATTATATACTGCAGTTCTTTTTCCTGCTAGTACATAGTCACCAACAGTTTTCTTCATTTTTCCAACAGGGACGTAGCTTCTATAAGCTTTTTCCATTTTCCCATTAAGACACAGCCACCATTAGCTTTTGCACTGGGACACGGCCAATTTACTTCCGGCCAGGGGCGACAAGCATGAACTGTCCACGTCCTCAGTAACATTTTCATTGCAGTGAGATGATCAGGATTTTTCCCCCTTCCTTTTTTTTCATTTCTTTCCCCTTCTTTTCTTTTTTAATTCCTTATTCTATATTTCTGTCCTTTGTAACCTCTCTCTCTCTCTTTTTCTCTCTCTCTCTCTTTTTTCTCTCTCTCTCTACACACAACACACAAATACACACACACACACACACACACACACACACACATCTCCACCACACACACACACACACACACACACACACACCACCCCCACACACACAACACACACACTCTCTCTCTCTCACAACACACACACACACACACACACACACTCTCTCTCTCTCCAAAACAACACACACACACACTCTCTCTCTCTCGCACATCACTCTCTCTCTCTCCTTCTATCGCACTCTCTTTCTTTCATCCTCTAGTCTTTACATCTTTTTCCACTTCTCTCTCTCTCTCTTTCTCTCTCTCTCTCTCTCTCCCTCCCTCTCTATCTTTCTCTCACACCCTCTCTCTTTCTTTGTCTTCTTCTAGTCCTTGCATCTTTCCCAGTGTCCAGCGTCTTACTGGAGATTGGCTGTTGTGTTGTGTTTTCTCGCTGATTTGATTTGCAAGAGGCCGGAGAGGAACAGACAGCGCCGCGCGCGCCTTGTCAAAACGATATTAGGGGCGGAATGTCAGAATGATATTAAGGGAATCGGAATAGCAAAATCTGGGAGCACCATCTCCGTGGATCTCCGTGTCTGGCCGGCCCTGGCTGGGGGTGGCACTGGGTTCCAGGACTGAGGTTCTGAATCAGGGATCAAGATAGGACAGTCACTGAGTACTTTTTTCCATCAGGGTCGTTCCGTGATTCATCACTGTCTTCTTTCCTCAGCCCACTGCCCTTGTGGTCTGCGGGACCTGTGTGTCGCGATGTTTTCAGCAGGGATTTTGGCTCACATCGTGCAAGACTAATACACGGATAATGCGGGGTTGTGGCCGCGCATATTACGTAGAAAAGCGCATATTACGTAGAAAAGCGCATATTACGTAGAAAAGCGCATCAGAGGAGGAAAAGTAAGAAAGAAGACACGGTAACCAAACAAATGATACAATGAAATAAAACTCCAAAGCAATCAGCAAAAACAAAAATAAGAATTAGGCTGTCTTCATTTTACAGTAATAATCAAGACAACATGATCCATGCGCCAAAGTAACCGCATATAAAAACATGTAACATCAAACTTCATGCAAAATAAAAACAATAACTCATATTACTTGTTCTAACATCTAATTAATTTCGATTTGGTTTAACTTGCGTATCTTTCGGGCATAAGACCCAAATAAACAAAACGAAGCAAAAAAATCAAAGAACAAAACAAAACAAAATTACAACAAAAACAAGAACACCAAAAAAACAAACAAAAAAACAAACAAACAAAAAAGCACACACACAAAGACACCGACACTCACAGACACAGATACACAGACACAGATACAAACAGACAGACAGACAGACACTCTGTCTGTCTCCTCTTGTTTAATCTAACAAATCAAAGCATGGATGGTCCACAGAATAAGACAAACATGACTGA
>CM060308.1:12380175-12387675 GCA_030674185.1 Monoplex corrugatus | reverse complement strand
GTGCGTATTTGACGCTCTGCATCTATATACATGAAAGATGTTTAGGCCCTGGAAACAGGTCTGCGCACATGTTTATATGGGCTATCAGGCAGCAGTGAGGTACCCAGGCCGGATCGAACCCTAACCTTCCCATTGGAATCCCGAGGTTTTACCCACCTGACTATGGGGCCCGTCTAACTAGACATTCACCTGTTGTTCTTACATGTATATCGACAATTACAGAACAGAATGTACCACTATTCTCATTTGCAAACGGATTAACACAGCCTAACACAAAAAGCCATGCCTTCCTTCTTCCTTCCTTCCTTCCTTCCTTCCGTTCCTACTTTCCTTCCTTCCTTCCGTCCTACTCCTTCCTTCCTTTCTTCCTTCCTTCCGTCCTACTTCTTCCTTCCTTCCTTCCTTCCGTCCTATCTTTCTTCCTTCCTTTATTCTCTCTTTCTTGCTGTGCAGTCTTGCAGCATAGAGTTGTGGGTATTTTCAAAGATCATCGCTCTTTATTTACGCTCACCATTTTATGTCCAATTTTCGACCCTCACTTTAATAGCCAGAGGAGCTAGACAATATTATGGTGCTATGATGATGACGACAATAAAGATGATAATAATGACGTTATGGAGTTCCATCTAGGACTGAGACTGCGTGACAGGGCTGTATTCTACACTTAATAATAAATTACAGTATTTATACGGCGCTAAATCTTGACAATTCAGATCTAACCACATTCACGCAACAGGCATACGCATACAATCGACAAAGACCACTTTACAATACTTAATACACGGACTTAGGGAAAGAAGTAGTTGTAGAATTCATTTTGGGGAGGAAAGGTGGGTTTTTAAATTGGATTTAAAATGCAGAAAGGGTAGGTGTTAGGTGAAGGCAGACACTTACTATCATAAAGTATTCAGTTGCCAGCCAGTTCCGAGATATACAGACACCTGCGGTGTTGGTCAGGTTTCAGTTTCAGTTTCTCAAGATGACGTCTGCGCGCTCGGAACGAATCCATATGCACTAACGTCACAGGTACCATGTGTATGATGATCACGGCACAAGCCTTAAGCCTGCACATAAACCCATGAGCTGGCCAGGTCCTGAGGCCCTACCTAGCTATGTTTTACCTAGTCTATATTTTATACTGGTATTTTATCAGCCTACCACTAGAACGCACCCAATAAGAGAATTTAAGCAACACCGTCAACGATGCATCGGTAAATTGAACGAGAATCGACTGTGTGATCCCAGTCTTCCCAATGAGGCCACGGCACACTCAGCTCTGCATAGAAGCCGGTTGGGTCCACAATGATTTTGAGAGGACTCATAGGATTGGAACCCACAACCGTTCAGTCGGTAGTCTGTTGCACTAACCACTACACCACAGCGACTGGTATTAGTAGCAGAAAGTTGTCTCAAGACAGTAGGGACGGTGACTGAGGAGATGGACATACAGAAAGCACTTTATAACCAACACTCATCCTCCTTCACCCTTTGACCTCCGCTTTCACTGCAGCTCTGGCGATTAAGACTGTGACAAAATAGGGGATCGTCTGCCTCCTCTCCCCCTCCCCACCCCCCACCACTCCTCCCCCCCCTCGCGTCTTCCACCATCGTCCTTCGTCATCTTGACGGCAGGGGCATGGCTTCTCCCAAATGAATGTGCAGTCGCATAGACAGACAGACAGACGGACGGACAGACAGACAGGCAGACAGGCAACACTCATCATGCAGTCACACCATCGTTTAGGGAAAGCCAGGCCCCCCTGCCGTCAAGATGGTGGAGCAGAGATGGGTTCAAAGGGCTAAGGTCACGGCAAGGTCAACGAAGTGAGAGAAGAGATTGTGGATGTGTGGTGATGGATTGGATAGAGGAAGGGCTGAGTCTCACTGCTTGTTCGTCAAGATGGCATGGAAGGGACCAATCAATGGCTGAAGCGGTTTTTTTTAAGTGACGTTTTAAGTGCAAGTGGATCTTTTTCCCTACAAACATTCTTTACAATTCTGCAATCTGCTAACGACGGTCCTTTAATAATATCTTTTCCACTGCCTTTTAAATGATCTTTTCTTAACTCTCACTTGTTGCTCCTGACATGTTCCACTTTTGAAGACTCATCTTTTGGAAGAGTAGGTCACTGGAAATGCAGATCATGTTCTTATCTTCTATTCGTGACATTTTTCCTGCTAAACTATTATCCTGCAAATCCGTTATCTGGAAGAGGAGGCATGGCTCAACACAATTCATCTTATCTACTTTTTCCTTCTAAATCGTCAGATACGAGATACTTGAATGCTAAATTGATAGCCAATGACGACTGCAACTTTTCCTTTCACGTTTTTTCCCATGTAATAATAATAATAATTACAATATTTATATAGCGCAAAATCTTGATAGAAATCAAATCTGAGCGCTGAACATACACATACGCACGCTCGCACACACACACTCACACATGGCTATAAATGGGGAAAAAGAATAAAAGCAATGCAAAAATTATAGAGAGCATATTATATACAAATATATATTACAATGTGATTCCATTCCGAGCGGAGACAGGCTACAGAGGGGGTTGAGTGAGGTCAGGATTTTATGCAGAGGAGAAAAGGTGAGTTTTGAGAGCTGACTTGAAGGAGACAAAAGTAGGTTGCTGACGGACTGAGAGAGGAAGTTTGTTCCAGGAGAGTGGACCAGAAACAGAGAAGGCTCGTGGACCGTAGGTATTGAGCTTAGTGCGTGGAAAGCGAAAAGTCGGAGGATCGGAGGCAGAGCGGAGGGTACGTGAAGGAAGATAGATCTCAAATAGGCTTGACAGGGTACATTTGGGTCAGTCTATTCTGTCTTGCACTCTGGATCGGCCATACCGTATGATTTCAACAGGATTGTCTTTGAACTTGGTACATGACGTGCAGATCACTTGTGTTTAAACAAAACATGAATTTCTTACATGACGGAACGCAATAATTTTGCGCGAAATACTAACCCACATTACAAGCTGAGGTCACTCTGGTGTGTAGAACACAACAGACATACAAACATATCCTGACTCTTTTCCTTCCTTCCTTCTTTTCTTTCTTTCTTTCTTTCTTCCTTCCTTCCTTCCTTCCTTCTCCTTCCTTCCTTTCTTTCTTTCTTTCTTCCTTCCTTCCTTCCTTCCTTCCTTCCTTCCTTCCCTCCTTCCTTCCTTCTTTCTTTCTTCTTTCTTCTTCCTTCCTTCCTTCCTTCCTTCCTTCCTCCTTCCTTCCTTCTTTCTTTCTTTCTTTCTTCCTTCCTTCCTTCCTTCCTTCCCTCCTTCCTTCCTTCTTTCTTTCTTTCTTTCTTCCTTCCTTCCTTCCTTCCTTCCTTCTTTCTTTCTTTCTTTCTTCCTTCCTTCCTTCCTTCCTTCCCTCCTTCCTTCCTTCTTTCTTTCTTTCTTTTCCTTCCTTCCTTCCTTCCTTCCTTCCTTCCCTCCTTCCTTCCTTCTTTCTTTCTTTCTTCTCTTCCTTCCTTCCTTCCTTCCCCTTTCCCTTTCTCTTCCTTTCTTTCCTTCTTCTTCCTTCTCTTCCTTCTTCTCTTCTTCTTCCTTCCTTCCTTCCTTCTTCTTCTTCTTCTTCTTCTCTTCCTTCTTCTTTCTTTTCCTTCTTCTCTTCTTCTTCTTCTTCTTCTCTTCCTTCCTTTCCTTCTTCTTTCTTTCTTTCTCTTCCTTCCTTCCTTCCTTTCTCTCTTCCTTCCTTCCTTCCTTCCTTCCTTCCTTCCTCCTTCTCTCTTTCTTTCTTTCTTGTTTTTTTCTTTTTAAATCAGCGCTGGAGGGGCAAGTTGAGGACAGCGAGAAATGAAATTATTAATTCCAACCCCAGTTTGGTTGTTTGCTATTTCTTTATTTCATCATTTCTGTGAGTTTGTTTTTGGTCCGGTTTTATGATTTATTACATTTTAATCCCAAACAGGTGCGACTGCCCGTGTTCAAACAAACAGGAATCAGAAAAACACGAAAATAGAATCAGAACGCGTATTTCATACAACCAGACAAGTCATTGTCTGGTTGTATTAACTACGTGTTCTGATTCTATTTTAATGTCTTTCTGATTCCTATTTATTATATTTTGTTTTCTTTTGTGATATTCAAGCCACAGCCCGGTATTTCCCCATGCTGAGGTCTGAGTGATTTGTGCTACAAATGCATTGTGAGACACAGGTCCCGTGGACCATAAAAGGTGTAGGATGAAAGGGAAGGATACCAATGAATCATGAAACGATTCGGATGGAAAAAGTACTCAGGGGCTGCCCTATCTTGACACGTGATTCAGACCTCAGTCCTGGAACCCAGTGCCATCCCAGCCAGGGCCGGCCAGGCACGGAGATCCAAGGAGATGGTGTTCCTGGATTTGTCATTCTGCCCCTGACATCATGTTGACATTGTGTCCCTGATAACATGTTGACATTGTGCCCCTGATAACATGTTGACATTGTGTTCCTGATATCATGTTGACATTGTGCCCCTGATAACATGTTGACATTGTGCCCCTGATATCATCAGACATTGTGCCCCTGATATATGTTGACATTGTGCCCCTGATAACATGTTGACATTGTGCTCCTGATATCATCAGACATTGTGCCCCTGATATCATGTTGACATTGTGCCCCTGATAACATGTTGACATTGTGCCCCTGATATCATGTTGACATTGTGCCCCTGATATCATGTTGACATTGTGCCCCTGATAACATGTTGACATTGTGCCCCTGATATCATGTTGACATTGTGCCCCTGATATCATCAGACACTGTGCCCCTGATCTCATGTTGATATTGTGCCCCTGATATCGTGTTGATATTGTGCCCGTGATAACATGTTGACATTGTGCCCCTGATATCATGTTGATATTGTGCCCCTGATATCATGTTGACATTGTGCCCCTGATATCATGTTGACATTGTGCCCCTGATATCATGTTGATATTGTGCCCCTGATATCGATGTTGACATTGTGCCCCTGATATCATGTTGACATTGTGCCCCTGATATCATGTTGACATTGTGCCCCTGATATCATGTTGACATTGTGCCCCTGATATCATGTTGACATTGTGCCCCTGATATCATGTTGACATTGTGCCCCTGATATCATGTTGATATTGTGCCCCTGATATCGTGTTGACATTGTGCCCCTGATATCATGTTGACATTGTGCCCCTGATATCATGTTGATATTGTGCCCCTGATATCATGTTGACATTGTGCCCCTGATATCATGTTGACATTATTGTGCCCCTGATATCATGTTGACATTGTGCCCCTGATATCATGTTGACATTGTGCCCCTGATATCATGTTGAATTGTGCCCCTGATATCATGTTGACATTGTGCCCCTGATATCATGTTGACTGTGCCCCTGATATCATGTTGACATTGTGCCCCTGATATCATGTTGACATTGTGCCCCTGATATCATGTTGACATTGTGCCCCTGATATCGTGTTGACATTGTGCCCCTGATATCATGTTGACATTGTGCCCCTGATATCATGTTGACATTGTGCCCCTGATATCGTGTTGACATTGTGCCCCTGATATCATGTTGACATTGTGCCCCTGATATCATGTTGACATTGTGCCCCTGATATCATGTTGACACTTGTGCCCCTGATATCATGTTGACACTGTGCCCCTGATATCATGTTGACATTGTGCCCCTGATATCGTGTTGATATTGTGCCCCTGATATCGTGTTGACATTGTGCCCCTGATATCATTGTTGATATTGTGCCCCTGATATCGTGTTGACATTGTGCCCCTGATATCATGTTGACATTGTGCCCCTGATATCATGTTGACATTGTGCCCCTGATATCATGTTGATATTGTGCCCCTGATATCGTGTTGACATTGTGCCCCTGATATCATGTTGACATTGTGCCCCTGATATCGATGTTGATATTGTGCCCCTGATATCGTGTTGACATTGTGCCCCTGATATCATGTTGATATTGTGCCCCTGATATCGTGTTGACATTGTGCCCCTGATATCATGTTGACATTGTGCCCCTGATATCATGTTGACATTGTGCCCCTGATATCATGTTGACATTGTGCCCCTGATATCATGTTGACACTGTGCCCCTGATATCATGTTGACATTGTGCCCCTGATATCGTGTTGATATTGTGCCCCTGATATCGTGTTGACATTGTGCCCCTGATATCATGTGGACATTGTGCCCCTGATATCATGTTGATATTGTGCCCCTGATATCGTGTTGACATTGTGCCCCTGATATCATGTTGACATTGTGCCCCTGATATCATGTTGACATTGTGCCCCTGATATCATGTTGACATTGTGCCCCTGATATCATGTTGACATTGTGCCCCTGATATCGTGTTGACATTGTGCCCCTGATATCATGTTGACATTGTGCCCCTGATATCATGTTGACATTGTGCCCCTGATATCATGTTGACATTGTGCCCCTGATATCATGTTGACATTGTGCCCGTGATAACATGTTGACATTGTGTTCCTGATATCATGTTGACATTGTGCCCCTGATATCATGTTGACATTGTGCCCCTGATATCATGTTGACATTGTGCCCGTGATAACATGTTGACATTGTGTTCCTGATATCATGTTGACATTGTGCCCCTGATATCATGTTGACATTGTGCCCCTGATATCATGTTGACATTGTGCCCGTGATAACATGTTGACATTGTGCCCCTGATATCATGTTGACATTGTGCCCCTGATATCATGTTGACATTGTGCCCCTGATATCATGTTGACATTGTGCCCCTGACATCATGTTGACATTGTGCCCGTGATAACATGTTGACATTGTGTTCCTGATATCATGTTGACATTGTGCCCGTGATAACATGTTGACATTGTGTCCCTGATATCATGTTGACATTGTGCCCCTGATATTATTTGACATTGTGCCCGTGATAACATGTTGACATTGTGCCCCTGATATCATGTTGACATTGTGCCCCTGATATTATTTGACATTGTGCCCCTGATATCGTGTTGACATTCTGCTCCCCATAATATGGTGACAAGACACACGATTCTGATTTGTCGCACTCCAGATTCTTGCAAATTGCACTTGAACGGAAACAAAACATGTAATGTCCCGCAGGAATTAAGAAAAGAAAAATAAACATCCCAAAAAGAAGAAAGAGAGGGGAGAGGACAGGAGAGATAGAGAAGGAGAGAAAGAGAGAGAGAGAGAGAGAGAGAGAGAGAGAGAGAGAGAGAGCAGAGAGAAGAGACAGAGAGAGAGAGAGAGAGAGACAGAGAGAGAGAGACAGAGAGAAGAAGAAAAAGAAGAAGAAAAGAAGAGAAAGAAGAAGAAGAAGAAGAAGAAGAAGAAGAAGAAGAAGAAGAAGAAAGAAGAAGAAGAAGAAGAAGAAGAAGAAACAAGGAGGAAAAAACCCACCCAAACACAGAAGAACTCCAATACAAATTTCGTCAGTCTCACCTCACGCGAGGTTTTGCTAAAGACGAGGACAGTTCCTGTTTG
>CM060308.1:12367675-12375175 GCA_030674185.1 Monoplex corrugatus | reverse complement strand
TGTCTTTTCCTAACTTCTCTGTTAATGATCTTTTTTTTCTGCCTCCTTCAAGACTGTGTAGTTTGTTTTCAATGCTGTCATGGAAGTCTCAACATTCTTCTTAGAAACCACATTTCAGCTGCTTCAATGTTGTTCTGACTTTGCATGTTGACTGTCCACATCTCACAACCGTACAGCAGTATCGCGTATGGCGTCTTAATGACTCGTCACGAAGTTAAGAGAGAAGAAGAAGATTGTGGGGCGAGATTGTGGAAGAGGCAGAGATGGAGGAAGAAGATATCCCCATTTTGTCACACAATTTATCACCGGAACTGACGTGAAAGCGGAGGTCAAGGGGTCAAGCGGTGTTGGAGAGGACATTGCAAAGTGCAGCCTGCATCTCTCTAATGACCATCCTGTTTGGTGCTACGAGATGACACATGATACCGGTGCTGGAGAGAGAGAGACAGAGAGAGACAGAGAGAGAGAGACAGACAGACAGAGACAGACAGACAGAGAGAGAGAGAGAGAAAGAGGAGAAAGACAGACAGAGAGAGAGAGAGAGACAGAGACAGACAGAGAGAGAGAGAGACATAGAGAGACAGAGACAGAGACGGAGAGAGACAGACAGAGGCAGAGACAGTCACAGAGAGAGAGACAGACAGACAGAGAGACAGAGAGACAGAGAAAGAAGAGAGAGAGAGAGAGAACAAGAAAGAGGGGGAGAGAAAGAGACAGACAGACAGAAAAACAGACGAGAGACAAGAGTCAAGGGCAAGACAAGACAAGATAAGATAAGACAACAAGACAAGACAAGACAAGATAAGACAACACAACACACGACAAGATAAGACAAGACAAGACAACAACACAACACAAGATAAGACAACAACACAACACATAAGACAAACAACACAATAACAACACAAACAACAAACACAACACAAGAGAACACAACACAAGACAACACAAGAAACACAAACACACACACACACAACACAAGACAGGACAAGACAAGACAAAAAGACAAATTCTTTATTTCCAAAGATTATAGCTCCCAGGTATAGATGACAACATTAATCGAATGGCGGCAATCGCAATAAACACATACACACACAGCACACACACACATACATATACAGGGGTGGGGGGGGGGTGCAAAAGTAGGTATACAGTTATGAAAAACGAAAACACGTACAATACTCATTGCATTTATTATACAAACAAATGAATATTGCATACACATGTAATAACAAGCACAGCCTTAATCCCTTAGATACTCAAACTGCTTGCCGTCGGTATTCACACACTCCTCTAATCGAGAGCGGAATTAAGCATTATAATAATGATATGATACTTACTGTATGCCTACTTTTGCACCCCCCTGTATATATGTATATATATGCATGTATACACACATGATTACTGTTCATTATCATTATTATCATTTGTGTGTGCGTGCGTATATGTGTGTTTGTTGTGTGTGTGTATTTTTGTGTACGTGTGTGTGCGCGCGTGTGCGTGCGTATGTGTGCGTGTGTCTGTATACACAACTGTGCGTGTCAGCAACTAAATGCCATGCCGGAGATCTCCATTGTGCCATAACAGGTGCACAAGAGAAACAAGATGCTCAGGGTCGCTGAGTTCCCACAACCTACCCCCTAACATTACGGGCAGAAAAACTTACAAAAGCAACAATCACGACAATCAGGCCTCACTGGAAATCTCTCTTTTCACACTGTCTGTCCATGAGGCACGCTATGGCGTAGCTGTAGCCTTGAAAACTGAGCAGTCACATTTGGTTGGGCATTTTCTTCGGGAGTCACGAGTTTACTGAAAAGGATTCGTCACACTTGAACAATTCCATATGCGCTCCATTCAAACCTTCCACTAATTGTCCAGTCTTTTGACTCCCGCACCCTATCTACCAACTGCAAAAACTTAACCGTTTGATTGCCTCACCCTCTCCACCAGCTTCCTGCAGGAATCAAAGGGTTAAGTTTTTGCTTTGCTCGCATTGTTGGCAATGCAGGAAGCTGGTGGACAGGGGTGCGGGAGTCAAAGGGTTAATGTCTTAAAATTTGGAGTGTAAGAGAAGAGGGCTGAGACAGGACCAGTGCAACACTTGATTTTAACTGACAACATCATAATGACTGAACTGTTAAGCTGAGCAGTAAGCCGGCCAAGACTTAGGCCACGAATTGTAATTGAACTCGAGATATCAAATCTACTGTCCACGTCAACATCATCATGTGCCCTGCCACATGGCGATGGCGATCATGGCCCTCCATAATAATCCATCCCTTGTCGCTGCAAGTATATCTCCCACCCTCGCTGTCCTCAGCCACCCTGCAAGTATGAGTGTCCACGGCTCTCTCAAAAAACAGCCAGCCAGCCTTCTGTTCTTGACGAACATCTGTGCTAATTCGGTTGGAAACGGATAAAATCCGAGCATAAAAAGCCCAGCGAAATTTCAGGAATATGTAAGCGGTGGAAAAAACAAGCAACATATATAGACCATTTTATGAGGAAAGGGGAGTTAGAGCACCAGGTCACAACAGGAAAGCTGGAGGGAAAGAGAACACCAGGCACACCCAGGGAGAAATTTCTGGACGGACTTGCAGGGTTACTGAGGACAGAGAGGGTGGAAGATGTGCTTGTGGCGACAAGGGACAGATGCACATGGAGGGTCATGATCGCCAAAGCCATGCGGCAGGACACTTGATGATGATAATGATGATGATGATGATGATGATGATGATGATGATGATGATGATGATATAAGCAGTGGATCTTCTTTCGTTCACCGTCTACATGGTCAGGCCACATCTGGTGATACAAGTGGCCGTCAACAGACCAGTGCCCATTTTTGTCTGATGCAGATGACCGTGTCGACGTTTTGCGTTATATTGTAATGCATCGTGGTTTGTAAGAAGGCTGGTCTGGTACTTCTGACCTCAAGTAGTCCCCCAGAATCCTGCATTGTCAACCATAATCGCAAAGCAAAACTTAACCCTTTGACTCCCTAACCCTATCCACCAGAATCCTGCATTGTCCGTCATAACAGCAAAAGCAAAAACAACGCTTTGACTCCCTCACCCTATCAACCAGCATCCCGCATTGTTAACCGTAACAGCAAAAGCAAAAGCTTAACCCTTTGACTCTCTCACCCTATTCACCAACTTTCTGCATTGTCAACCATAACAGCAAAAGCAAAAACTTAACCCTTTGACTTCCTCACCCTATCAACCAGCATCCTGCATTGTCAACCGTAACAGCAAAAGCAAAAACTTAACCCTTTGACTTCCTCACCCTATCAACCAGCATCCTGCATTGTCAACCGTAACAGCAAAACAAAAACTTAACCCTTTGACTCCCTTACCCTATCTACCACTTCCTGCATTGTCAACCAAAACAGCAAAGCAAAAACTTAACCCTTTGACTCCCTTACCCTATCTACCACTTCCTGCATTGTCAACCAAAACAGCAAAGCAAAAACTTAACCCTTTGACTCCCTCACCCTATCCACAAACTTCCTGCATTGTGAACCATAACAGTAGAGCAAAAACTTAACCTTTTGACTCCGTCACCCTATCCACCAGCTTCCTGCATTGTCCGTCATAACAGCAAAAGCAAAAACTTAACCCTTTGACTCCGTCACCCTACCCACCAGATTCCTGCATTGTCAACCATAATAGCCAAGCAAAATCTTAACCCTTTGACTCTGTTACCCTATCCACCAGCTTCCTGCATTGTCAACCATGATAGCAAAGCAAAAACCTAACCCTTTGACTCCCTTGTCCTAGGGAGTCAAAGGGTTAAGTTTTTTCTGTTGGTGGATATGGTGCCGGAGTCAAAGGGTTAAAGGTTCTTACCACAGGATGCAGTAGGCGCAGAGACAGCTCGTGTCTTCCAGCCTGACGGCACACGTTTACACGGGTGCCAATTTCGCTCAGGGGAAAAAAAAATGTGTGCAGCCACCAGTCCATCCAGCTGTGAATGGTTACCTGACTCTCTTCAGCGTTGGAGAAGGTAAAGCAGCCAGGGAGAAAAGACAGATTGCTGTCCTCATGAAACTGGCCCGGAGTAAAGTTGAGGTCTCAACCACCTCACTCTTCTATGATTACTGTTTGCTTTGTCTTGGTAAATTTTTTCTTTTGTTTTGTTTGTTTGTTTGTTTGTTTGGTTGGTTGGTTGGTTGGTTGGTTGGTTGGTTGTCGCGATGATCTTCGTCGTCGTTGTTGCTGTCATCGCAATATTTTTGTTTTTTTTAAAATTGTTTTGTTTTCATCGGGATAATGATTGACTGGAGGGATCGGAATTAACTCTATTTGCTGAGCGAATGGAGGCTGTGCCGTATTTTAGGATTGATTTCTTTGACGTGTAAAATACGTTTAACATCTTAACGGAATACTCAGTCGTATCGGTAGGGAAGCAGGTGTTTTCCATCCCACACATCCCGACTAACAACTCCTTTCCAAGAGCACTTAGCGTTGGCCTAGTGCATTTGTGGCACCACATGTGTGAATTCTTGACAACAAGGGCAATGGAAGAAGAGCGCAAACCGAATCTATTACATGTTATTTCATCACTGGCACCCGTGGTCAGCCAGAGCGTATAGCCATGCAAAAATTAAAATATTCCATTTGATAATTTATGTACATTCCTTCCGGTTCAGAAACACCACAAACTTATTCATACAGCGTGAATTAAAATCATTAGATTGAAATAGGACTGTTACCGAAATGATGAAATGGATGCAAATAATTTGTTGGAGGTGCATAAAAATGTGTCGTCGTCCACGGAAAAAGCAGACGAAACCAAAAATAGGCTGAGAGAGGGAGGCCAAATTGTACCAAGGAATTGTCAATAAGTGCATTTATAACTCAATCGTACCTTCTACTTTTCATTATGTAAATATTTATAATCTTCCGAAGTGACATGTTGAAAAGTTAAGCTTTAGATTTCGTAGATATTGTCTTTGAGTCCAGTCGCCGTGGCGTAGTGGTTAACGCAACAGACTACCGACTGGAAAGTTGTGAGTTCGAATCCCCGTCAGTACCTTCAAAAATCATTTTGGGATTTTTCGGCTCTAATCTGCTCCTATCCAGAATTGGGCATGATATGGGTTCATTGGGAAGACTGGGACCACACAGTCGAGTCTCATCCACTTCACGAATGCATCATTGAAGGTGTTACTCAAATCTTCTGACCAACACCGCAGGTTTCTTATCTCTCGGGCCTCGATGACGCCAGGATATATTATGATAGTAAGCGTAGAGTATAGCCCCGGCACGCAGTCTCAATCATAGGTGGAACTCCATAGCATATGATATTCGTCGTCATCGACATCATCATCCCGTTGTAAAAACTGTTCCAGCTTCTGTGGCCATTAAGGTGGCATAAAAAAAATGGGACGGAAAAAAAAAGGTGAGCACAAAGATAACTTCCATGAGTGCAATGATCCTTAAAAATGTATATTGTTGTGTATGCTGTTTTCAACGATATATACCAAGACGGCTAAGTATACCGATATGGCGTTAACAGACATTAATGAGATCAGGATATGCACATGAGTTTATCCGTTTCTACGTTGTTGTTTTTTTTCTTTTTCTTGTTTGGTTTTAACATTACAGATACAGATATACATTTCACTCGTGTACCCTAGTCTGTTCCAATGACAGACTGACACAGACAGACATAAACCCCATGTGCTAGGTGGGACCTGAAAACTTTGCTAGAGTATACGGCTTATGTGCAGGCTTATAGTTAGTGTCATGATCATTTTGGGTTGTTTCTCTACCAAATATTATCAGTAGTGTCATAAGCCATGAGCCTGTCTATAAATCTAGTAGGATCAGTCCCAGTAGGATCAGTCCCAGTAGGATCAGTCCCAGTAGGATCGGTCCCAGTAGGATCAGTCCCAGTAGGATCAGTCTCTGTGGGATCAGTCCCAGTGGGATCAGTCCCAGTAGGATCAGTCCCAGAAGGATCAGTTCCAGTAGGATCAGTTCCAGAAGGATCAGTCCCAGTGGGATCAGTTCCAGTAGGATCAGTCCCAGTGGGATCAGTCCCAGTAGGATCAGTCCCAGTGGGATCAGTCCCAGTAGGATCAGTCCCAGTGGATCAGTCCCAGTGGTAACAATCCCAGTAGGATCAGTCCCAGTAGGATCAGTCCTAGTGGGATCAGTTCCAGTAGGATCAATCCCAGTAGGATCAGTCCCAGAAGGATCAGTCCCAGTAGTATCAGTCCCAGTAGGATCAGTCCCAGTAGGATCAGTCCCAGTAGGATCAGTCCCAATGGGATCAGTCCCAGTAGGATCAGTCCCAGTAGGATCAGTCCCAGTAGGATCAGTCTCAGTAGGATCCGTCCCAGCGGTAACAGTCCCAGTAGGATCAGTCCCAGTAGTAACAGTCCCAGTAGGATCAGCCCCAGTAGGATCAGTCCCAGTAGGATCAGTCTCAGTAGGATCAGTCCCAGCGGTAACAGTCCCAGTAGGATCAGTCCCAGTAGGATCAGTCCCAGTAGGATCAGTCTCAGTAGGATCAGTCTCAGTAGGATCAGTCCCAGTAGGATCAGTCCCAGTAGGATCAGTCCCAGTAGGATCAGTCCCAGTAGGATCAGTCTCAGTAGGATCAGTTCCAGTAGGATCAGTCCCAGTGGGATCAGTCCCAGTAGGATCAATCCCAGTAGGATCAGTTCCAGTAGGATCAGTTCCAGGAGAATGAGTCCCAGTAGGATCAGTCCCTGTGGACCGCCCCGTGTCAATCACTTCTTCAAACAAATTTTGGCTGTCTGTCATGTCCTATGAAGCCCCCCACCCACCCACCCCCCCAAAAAAAGTGGCAGGGGGAGGGGGGGGGAGGGGGAAAAATAACATGATGAAAGTTCTCGTTAGCTGTATGGGTGAGAGCGCCATTCTGATAACGCAGAAGTTACGAGTTCAGTTCTCAGACGGACCGCAGGTCTTTGTGTGTGTGTGTGTGTGTGTGTGTGTGTGTGTGTGTGTGTGTGTGTGTGTGTGTGTGTGTGTGTGTGTGTGTGTGTGTGTGTTGTGTGTGTGTGTGTGTGTGTGTGTGCTTTGTGGTGAGGCGGGGGTGGGTGGCAGGGCAGTCTGTCTAATGCATAGGGATTCGGGACTCTGTCGGAATGTCTGTTACGTATGAATCTTGTTTTCTAGCCAACTGACACTTCGGTTGGATTTGTCTTCTGCAAACATACGTGTGTGTGTGTGTGTGTGTGTGTGTGTGTGTGTGTGTGTGTGTGTGTGTGGTGTGTGTGTGTGTGTGTGTGGTGTGTGTGTGTGTGTGTGTGTGTGTGTGTGTGTGTGTGTGTGTGTGTGTTGGGGTGTGTGTGTGTGTGTGTGTAATGTATGAATCTTGTTTCCAGCAAAATGACATTTTTAGGTTGGATTTTTCTTCTGCAAACATGGAGCGGGATGGGGGGGGGGGGGGACGGTGATGGTTCAGATGTAAATCCTCGTTCCCGACTGACAGTTTCTCTTCGACCTATCTTAATCA
>CM060308.1:12352675-12357675 GCA_030674185.1 Monoplex corrugatus | reverse complement strand
ATTCTTCTTGCTTCTTTTTGGTTGACATAACATCTCTCTCTCTCTCTCTCTCTCTCTCTCTCTCTCTCTCCTCTCTCTCTTGTGTGCTTATATGGGAATGGTGGTGTGGCCATTTTGCAGGAGCGAAAAAAAATGGAAGAACCTGCAGCAATTAATCATTCCGCCTTTCAGGGTTCAAGCCAGTTTTGCCTTCATACCAGAACATCTTACAACAGCTTGTTAATTGGAAACCAGGAAAAAAATGTACAACAGTTGCCTTGGAAACACGAAACAGTTTACAACAGATTGCTGGGGAAACAGGAAACAGTTTACAACAGATTGCTGGGGAAACAGGAACAGTTTACAACAGATTGCTGGGGAAACAGGAACAGTTTACAACAGATTGCTGGGGAAACAGGAAACAGTTTACAACAGATTGCTGGGGAAACAGGAAACAGTTTACAACAGATTGCTGGGGAAACAGGAACAGTTTACAACAGATTGCTGGGGAAACAGGAACAGTTTACAACAGATTGCTGGGGAAACAGGAACAGTTTACAACAGATTGCTGGGGAAACAGGAAACAGTTTACAACAGATTGCTGGGGAAACAGGAACAGTTTACAACAGATTGCTGGGGAAACAGGAAACAGTTTACAACAGATTGCTGGGGAAACAGGAACAGTTTACAACAGATTGCTGGGGAAACAGGAACAGTTTACAACAGATTGCTGGGGAAACAGGAAACAGTTTACAACAGATTGCTGGGGAAACAGGAAACAGTTTACAACAGATTGCTGGGGAAACAGGAACAGTTTACAACAGATTGCTGGGGAAACAGGAACAGTTTACAACAGTTTACAAGGAAAACAGGAACAGTTTACAACAGATTGCTGGGGAAACAGGAACAGTTTACAACAGATTGCTGGGGAAACAGGAACAGTTTACAACAGATTGCTGGGGAAACAGGAACAGTTTACAACAGATTGCTGGGGAAACAGGAACAGTTTACAAGGAAAACAGGAACATTTACAACAGATTGCTGGGAAAACAGGAACAGTTTACAACAGATTGCTGGGAAACAGGAACAGTTTACAACAGATTGCTGGGAAAACAGGAACAGTTTACAACAGATTGCTGGGGAAACAGGAACAGTTTACAACAGATTGCTGGGAAACAGGAACAGTTTACAACAGATTGCTGGGGAAACAGGAACAGTTTACAACAGATTGCTGGGAAAACAGGAACAGTTTACAACAGATTGCTGGGAAAACAGGAAACAGTTTTAACAAACAGATTGCTGGGAAACAGGAACAGTTTACAACAGATTGCTGGGAAACAGAACAGTTTACAACAGATTGCTGGGAAACAGAACAGTTAAAAACAGGAACAGTTACAAGATTGCTGAAAATCAGGAAATTTACAACAGTTGCTGAAATCAGAGAAAATTATGGTTTCGAAATAGTTATAAACGTTGCCTGAAAATCAGAGAAAATTTATGAAAGTTTGCCGAAAATCTGAGAAAATTACGAAATTGCCTAAAAACAAGAAAATGATAAGGTTTGCCTGAAAATCAAGAAAATTTATGAAGTTTGCCTGAAAACCGGAGATATCACAGAACTTGCCTAATACACAAAAATGTTACAGTAGTCTCTGTGGAAATCAGGAATAATTTCGTGACAACAGCTTGCGCAAGAAACTAAACATCTCCCTGTTTTATAGTAGTAGAAATTATTTGTGCAGAGAAATTTGCAAGGAAATCAGAACTGGCTTACAACAGTGTGTCAGGAAACCAAGTTCAGAAATTTCAGTTCAGTTCAAGGTCACATATTAATTCATACGGAAATTTATTTGTGCAGTCAAGTGACACCAATGATGTTGACAATAAGCTGTGTGAAGACTGAAGACCAACAAAGGAAGCACAATGTGTCAGGCTTTTTACATGATGAACTAACAGTCATCACTGGGAGAACCAGGTGCAATATGTGGCTTACATATTGTTGAACAGAGTGTGAATATCAGGGATGTCTACTGAAGCATAATGACCAAATGGTCTCAACCTGTACTAACCAAATAGAAGTCTCGAACTACTGAACAAAGAACCAAAATCACAGTCAGTTTTATAACCAAAAGGAGTCTCAGAACTACTGAACAAAGACCAAAATCACAGTCCAGTTTTATAACCAAAAGAAGTCTCAGAACACTGAACAAAGAACCAAAATCACAGTCCAGTTTTATAACCAAAAGAAATCTCAGAACTACTGAACAAAGAACCAAAATCACAGTCCAGTTTTATAACCAAAAGAAGTCTCAGAACACTGAACAAAGAACCAAAATCACAGTCCAGTTTTATAACCAAAAGAAGTCTCAGAACACTGAACAAAGAACCAAAATCACAGTCCAGTTTTATAACCAAAAGGAGTCTCAGAACTACTGAACAAAGAACCAAAATCACATTTCACTTCTATAACCAAATAGGAATCTCAGAACTACTGAACAAAGAACCAAAATCACATTTCACTTCTATAACCAAATAGGAATCTCAGAACTACTGAACAAAGAACCAAAATCACATTTCACTTCTATAACCAAATAGGAGTCTCAGAACTACTGAACAAAGAATCAAACTCACATTTCACTTCTATAACCAAATAGGAATCTCAGAACTACTGAACAAAGAACCAAAATCACATTTCACTTCTATAACCAAAAGGAGTCTCAGAACTACTGAACAAAAAACCAAAATCACATTTCACTTCTATAACCAAATAGGAATCTCAGAACTACTGAACAAAAAACCAAAATCACATTTCACTTCTATAACCAAATAGGAATCTCAGAACTACTGAACAAAGAACCAATATCACATTTCACTTCTATAACCAAATAGGAATCTCAGAACTACTGAACAAAGAACCAATATCACAGTCCAGTTTTACGACACAAACAGAAGTCTCGAACCTGTACTGAGCACATACTAGGAACATTCCCTCATACACACACACACACACACACACACACACACACACACACACACACACACATACACACACACGCACACACACACACACACACACACGCACACACACACACGCACACACGCACACACACACACACACACACGCGCGCACACACACATACACGCACACGCACGCACACGCACACACACACACGCACACACACACATGCACACACAGACACACAAGCACGCACGTACGCATGCACGCACACACACACACACACACACACACACACACGCGCGCGCCTAGCCTTCCACCCACTATTAATGCATGGATCAATATACAAAGATGTCAGTATTATTTAAAAGGGGAAGAACAAGCAGATATACTACATTGACTAAGGACTGGCCCCAAAGACACATTTTTTAAAACGATTTCTTACGAAAACCAAAGAAAAACTGAAAAACTACCTGAAACAGATTCCTCATTTCCAAGCATTTTAATGTTCATTTAGAGGTGTTCAAATTCTATCTTTTAACGTACTATCTGTGACAGTGTTCGTAAGTCGTACTAGATCAACATCGATGTAGAAGTTTGAAATTATTTTATAAAATGGGAGAGAGGGCCAAAAGTAACTGTGGCCAGATGAATTAACCCTTTGACTCCCGCACCCTGTCCACCAACTTCCTGCATTGTCAACCATGCCAGCAAAGCAAAAATGTAACCCTTTGATTCCCTCACCCTATTCACTAACTGCCTGCAGGAAGCTGGTGGATAAGGTGAGGGTTAAAAAATTTACCCTTTTGACTCCCTCACCCTATCCATCAACTGCAAAAACTTAACCTTTTGACTCCTGCACCCTATCCACCAACTGCAAAAAAATTAACCCTTTGACTCCCGCACCCTATCCACCAACTGCAAAAACTTAACCCTTTGACTCCCGCACCCTATCCATCAACTGCAAAAATTTACCCTTTTGACTCCCTCACCCTATCCATCAACTGCAAAAACTTAACCTTTTGACTCCTGCACCCTATCCACCAACTGCAAAAAATTAACCCTTTGACTCCCGCACCCTATCCACCAACTGCAAAAACTTAACCCTTTGACTCCCGCACCCTATCCATCAACTGCAAAACTTAACCCTTTGACTCCTGCACCCTATCCACCAACAGCAAAAACTTAATCTTTTGACTCCCTCACCCTATCCAGGAAGCTGGTGGATAGGGTGGGGGAGTCAAAGGGTTAAGTCTTTGCTTTACTAGCATGGTTGACAATGCAGGATGCTGGTGGACAGGGTGCAGGAGTCAACGGGTTAAATCACACGCATTGAGGATCAGTTATCTTGCTACTGTCATCAGCCCACTCCGACAAGAACCGCGCTAGTAGAGGGATTAGAACAAACCACAAAGCGTGTTGTCTTCCGTTTGACTTGAAAAACCCAGTTTCAGTTTGAATTTTTCTCAAGATGACGTCTCCGCGCTCGGAACGAATTCCATACGCACTAACGTCACAGGTGCCATATGTATGGTGATCATGCTACATGCCTTAAGCCTGCACATAAACCCATGAGCTGGCCAGGTCCTGAGGCCCTACCTAGACTATGTTTACCTAGCCTACATAACGTGTTATTTGACGTTCTGCGAGTGTATAGACATTTTCAGTTTCAATTTAAGTTTCTCAAGATGACGTCTCCGCGCTCGGAACGAATTCCATACGCACTAACGTCACAGGTGCCATGTGTATGGTGATCATGGCACATGCCTTAAGCCTGCACATAAACCCATGAGCTGGCCAGGTCCTGAGGCCCTACCTAGACTATGTTTTACCTAGTTTATATTTTATATTGGTGTTTTATCAGCCTACCACTGGAATAATCTCGATTACATGCAAATGACATGTGTATCTGTATCTTACCTTCAAAAAGGAACATAATATAGAGTAAATAAATATTTAAAGGTTTAAATCAACACAACTAGCTATCCTGTATAACTTTGTCTCACTTGACAGAACACCCCCCCCCCCACACACACACACACCCTGAAAAACCCAAGTGACGGTA
>CM060308.1:12340175-12342675 GCA_030674185.1 Monoplex corrugatus | reverse complement strand
GAGTTTTGAAAGAGTTAGGTTAAAAAAAAACAAAGTCATGCCATTTAAATGTATACACAAACATACACATCAAACTGAGTTTTGAAAGAGTTAATTTAAAAAACCAAAGTCATGCCATTTTAACAGTACACACAAACACTCACATCAAACTGAGTTTTGAAAGAGTTAGGTTAAAAAAACCCAAAGTCATGCCATTTTAACAGTACACACAAACACCCACATCAAACTGAGTTTTGAAAGAGTTAGGTTAAAAAAAAACAAAGTCATGCCATTTAAATTATACACACAAACATCCACATCAAACTGAGTTTTGAAAGAGTTAGATTAAAAAACCAAAGTCATGTCTCATTCTAACAGTACACACCAACATTCATATCAAACTGAGTTTTGAAAGAGTTAGGTTAAAAAAATAACAAAGTCTTGTCGTTTTAACAGTACACACCAACATCCACATCAAACTGAGTTTTGAAAGAGTTAGGTTAAAAAACCAAAGTCATGTCTCATTCTAACAGTACACGTACACACCAACATTCACATCAAACTGAGTTTTGAAAGAGTTAGGTTAGAAAAACCAAAGTCATGCCATTTTAACAGTACACACCAACATCCACATCAAACTGAGTTTTGAAAGAGTTAGGTTAGAAAAAACAAAGTCATGCCATTTTAACAGTACACACAAACATCCACATCAAACTGAGTTTTGAAAGAGTTAGGTTAAAAAAACAAAGTCATGCCATTTAAAACAGTACACACCAACATTCACATCAAACTGAGTTTTGAAAGAGTTAGGTTAAAAAAAAACAACAGTCATGCCATTTTAACAGTACACACAAACACCCACATCAAACTGAGATTTAAAAGAGTTAGGTTAAAAAAAACCAGTCATGCCATTTAAAACAGTACACATCAACACCCACATCAAATTGAGATTTAAAAGAGTTAGGTTAAAAAGACAAAGCCATGTCATTCTATTAGTACACACCAACACCCACATCAATCTGAGTTTTGAAAGAGTTAGGTAAAAAAAAAAACAACAACAAACAAACAAAAACAAACAAAGTTATGCCATTTTAACAGCACACACAAACACCACATCAAAGTGAGTTTTGAAAGAGTTAGGTTAAAAAGAATAACAAAGTCGTGCCATTTTAACAGTACACACCAACGCCCACATCAAACTGAGTTATGAAAGAGTTAGGTTAAAAAAAAACAAAGTCATGCTATTTTAACTGTACAAACAAACACCACATCAAACTGAGTTATGAAAGAGTTAGGTAAAAAAAACCAACCAGTCATGCCATTTAAAACAGTACACACAAACACCCACATCAAACCTAGTTTTGAAAGAGTTAGGTCAAAAAAACAAAGTCATGCAATTCTAACCCTAACCCTTGTCCCCCGTGGGGATGCCGGGGGCTCTTTCAGTATAAATAGAATCCCCACCTTCTGGAAAATCTATGCTAGAAATGTCCTCTTTTCTGTCACTTTCTTTGTTTCTGCCTTGCTCCTTTGCTTTCTGTCATTTCTTCCTATCATTTTCTGCCTTGCTGTTCCATTCATCTGTATGTGTTCTAGAAAGACTTACATACATGTATTTTCTCTTATGATTGATAACTGAGTACATGTAGTAAGTGCATTTTTGGCTCTAAGGAAGTGTGGTGTGCAGAAGCAATTTTCGGTAATTTTGGCCCGTTTTTATGTATATTTTAGAGTCTTTAGCTATGTTTATGTATATATATGTTCAGGTTTGATTTTTTTCAATCCCCAGTGATAAATTGGACGGAGTAATCAACACCAGGGGCACATCCTCAGACTATGTGCACGAATGTGCTGTGAGAACTTAAATGTTTCTTTTCCAAATTTTTTCTCCAATGAGGTAAGGCGTACTTTTGGAGACGGTTATAGCCCTAATATGATTCTGCGCAGTCAGCTGGGCTTTAAACAACAATAACAACAGCATTAACAATCATATTAGCAATTTCATAGAAAAACAATTACAGAAAATCTAGATGTTGTACTTTTCAAGATCACTGGGATTTCGAAGAAGGTTCAGATTAAAGAAAATCCAGATTTTGTACTTTTCACGGTTACTGTGACCTTTAGGAAGTCATCATCATCATTAGGTGCCTTGCCTCAAACATCTCTTCCACCCTCCCTGTCTTCAGCCACTCTGCAAGTCCGTCTAGTATCTTCTCCCTGGGTCCACCCGGTGCTCTCCTTCCCTCCAGCTTTCCCGTTGTGACCAGGTGTTCCAATTCCCCTTTCCTCATAAAATGGCCTATGAATGTTGCCTGCCTTTTCCTAATCTTCCTTATGAGTGATCTACTTGTGTCTGCCTCCATCAAGACTGTCTCGTTTGTTTCTTTGCTGTCCATGGAACTCTCAACATCCTTCTAAGAAACCACATCTCGGCTGCCTCAATCTTGTTCTGGCTTTGCTTGTTGACTGTCCACGCCTCAAATCCGTACAACAGTATTGGTTCTATATATAACTTTCAAGA
>CM060308.1:12330175-12335175 GCA_030674185.1 Monoplex corrugatus | reverse complement strand
TCTGTCACGCAGTCTCAATCCTAGATGGAACTCCATAGCATCATGATTATCATCCTCATCGACATCATCATCATCCATAATAAAAACTGTTTCAGCTTTTGTAGCCATTAAAGAGGCGCAGAAAATGGGACGAAAAAAAAAAAGGTGAGCACAAAGGTAACCTCCCTGAGTGCAACGATCCTAAAAAAAAAATTTTTTAAAAAGAAAAAAAAGACTGGATTGGTGGTGGGAGGTCACAAACAGACAGATAAAAGACAGAAAAGACGACTACTAACTGACCTTCAGTGTGACCACGTAGCTGGTGTATGACTTTACCCGTGTCCACGTCCCACAGGATCAACGTTTTGTCCCAGGATCCGACAGTACCCGCCGTTCATGTGTCGCCACACACTGTGGGAACATCACATCATACAGGGGTCACTTTGTCTGGAGTTTGGGCAACAGGGATTCATCGCACTCAGACAATTCCATACACGCTCAACCTCAAATCTGCCAAGCAGTTATCTTGAAGACTTCTTGAGCCTTGCCCCAGAGCGCAAGCGTTTGTAAGGTTTTGAAATGGGGAAAGGGTAAATGACCTGAGAAACACTAGGCTGACACTACCAGAATGACGGAAACATGCAGATCACAAAGCTGACACCACCAGAATGAGGAAACATGCAGTTCACAAAGCTGACACCACCAGAATGACGGAAACATGCAGTTCACAAAGCTGACACCACCAGAATGACGGAAACATGCAGTTCACAAAGCTGACACCACCAGAATGACGGAAACATGCAGTTCACAAAGCTGACACCACCAGAATGACGGAAACATGCAGTTCACAAAGCTGACACCACCAGAATGACGGAAACATGCAGTTCACAAAGCTGACACCACCAGAATGACGGAAACATGCAGTTCACAAAGCTGACACCACCAGAATGACGGAAACATGCAGTTCACAAAGCTGACACCACCAGAATGACGGAAACATGCAGTTCACAAAGCTGACACCACCAGAATGACGGAAACATGCAGTTCACAAAGCTGACACCACCAGAATGACGGAAACATGCAGTTCACAAAGCTGAAACCACCAGAATGACGGAAACATGCAGTTCACAAAGCTGACACACCAGAATGACGGAAACATGCAGTTCACAAAGCTGACACCACCAGAATGACGGAAACATGCAGTTCACAAAGCTGACACCACCAGAATGACGGAAACATGCAGTTCACAAAGCTGAAACCACCAGAATGACGGAAACATGCAGTTCACAAAGCTGACACCACCAGAATGACGGAAACATGCAGTTCACAAAGCTGACACTACCAGAATGACGGAAACATGCAGTTCACAAAGCTGACACGACCAGAATGACGGAAACATGCAGTTCACAAAGCTGACACCACCAGAATGACGGAAACATTCAGTTCACAAAGCTGACACCACCAGAATGACGGAAACATTCAGACACAAAGCTCACATCACCAGAATGACGGAAACATGCAATTCACAAAGCTGACACCACCAGAATGACGGAAACATTCAGATCACAAAGCTGACATACCAGAATGACGGACACATGCAGTTCACAAAGCTGACATGACCAGAATGACGGAAATATTCAGAGGCAGCGAACAGCCAGTTTTTAATGTTGCGGTTGGGATTGAACTCAAAGACATCAGATCTGAATGAAGTCCACAGCTCTATAAAAAGAACCACCATCCTGTATAACATTTCAGTTTTGTAGACATTGATACATCAGAAATAGCCATCAGAATCGGCCAAACCGAAACAGCATTAAAGAAGATGAAAAGCATTCTTACAACAAATGCCTATCAATAACATCAGGAAGAGAGTTTTGAATGTTACATAGAACCAATACTGTTATATGGTGTGAGGCGTGGACAGTCAACACGCAAAGCAGAACAAGATGAGGCAGCCGAAATGTGGTTTCTAAGAAAGTTGTTGAGAGTTCCACGGACAGCAAGAAAACAAACCGAGACAGTCTTGATGGAAGCAGACACAAGAAATCACTGATAAAAAATATTAGGAAAAGACAAGCAACATTTAAGGCCATTTTATGAGGAAGGGGAATTAGAGCATCTGGTCACAACAGGAAAGCTGGAGGGAAAGAGAACACCAGGTGGACCCAGGGAGAAAATATGGACGGACTTGCAGGGTGGCTGAGGACAGAGAGGTAGAATTACTTGCAGCGAAAAGGGATAGATGCATATGGAGGGCCATGATCGCCAACGCCTTGCGGCAGGGCACATGATGATGATAATGATGATGATACATTGATATTTACAAGATCAGCACTAGACAATTGAAGGCATACATAGAGGGCATGGGCATAAAGATAAGACGACAAAAACTTACAAACCTTCGCTATGCCCATGATACCGCGCTATTAGCAGACAACATTACCAGTGTGAAAAGAATTATATACAGGTGGATGCAGCGGGCAAAAAGGCTGGCCTAAACTTGAACACCAAGAAAAAAAAAATGCTAGATATTACAGGTAAAGACACTGAAAACATTCAAGACATCTTAATTTATAAACTCCTTTTAGAAAATGTCTTTAAAAGATTTCAAAATACCTGGGTTCTGTAAAAGCTAGCTGATGATGGAAGTTGCTCTAAAGACATCAAAATAAGAAGTGGAATGGCAAAGCAAAAAATGGTTGGTCCAACTCAACAATATATCGAAAGACAGAGGCATACCAATGGCCCCAAAATTAGAATTTTAAAATGTTTGATCACGCCAATCATGATTTATGGCTCTCAGAAAAGCTGATTGCAAAAGAATTGAGGCAGCAGAGATGTGGTTTTATCGGAGACTACTAACGTGTCAAATGGACAGATAGAAGAACAATGAAAGTGTCCTGGAAGAACCTGATACCACCAGAAAATTACTAGCAGACATCAACAAGAGAAGACTAAAATACATTGGCCATGTGTCGCTAGCAAGAACACAGACCTCATGGCAACCATTTTTCAAGGAAAAACAGTGGCAAAAAGAAAGAAAGGCAGACTTCCAATCTCATACATCGAGAACACAACCAGTATCAGTGGATCCAAAACAAGTGCGACTGCCCGCGCCCAAGCCAACAGGAACCAGAAGAACAAGTAAACCAAAGTTAGCGCGTATTCAACACAAGACAAGACTAAGCGCAAATTTTCGGCCAACTGGCCTTTGTCAAGCGCGAATGCACGGTCACAAACAGACCACAAACACCAAACAACAGATAATAAAAAGAGGACTAAAAACTTCCCAGCCGCCTCGTCCAGTGGATAAAAAGGGACCAAATGGAATGCCCATGTCAACATCAGTGGCCTAAACAATCAAGAAGTTGTCCACAAAAGTCAAGACAGAGCTGTTTCGAGGGGTGGCGGTGTCAAAGAGTGCAGCGGCCAACACTGAACCTGTGACGCCAACGTGAGAATGGTGAGACAGGTGAGACAGGTGAGACAGGTGAGACTACCAATTCAGTGGACACTAGTACCAAACGTAAAAGCAAGCGTGATAGTCTCCCGTTGTTGAGATACATGTACACACAGGCACATACATACACACACACGCGCACACGCACGTACATTCACACACACACACACACACACCACACACACACACACACACACACACAACACACACACTGAGGTAGACACACACACATACACACACACATACACACATACACACACACAAACACCTACATACACACACAGAGGTAGACACACACATACATACACACACACACACAAACAAACACACACACACATACACACACACACATACACACACAAACACACAAACAAACACACACACCACACACAAACAAACACACACACATACATTCACACATGCATAAACGTGTATTTGTTCTTCTCATGTAGTCATGTATTTTTGATAGAACCGTGGATTCAACATCTCCAGTTCGTTCCCACCCCACAATATAACAGTACACTTCTTCATTTTCCATCCCCCCTCCCCCCTCCCCATTCCCTACGCCACCGCTGTGGCCAAAGAAGCTGGGCCAACTTTTACAGTGCTATGATGATGATGACGATGAGGATGATAGTGATGATGCTAGGACTGAGACTGTGCTCGACGCTTACTATCATATGTGATACATCTTGGCGTCAACCAGGCCCGAGAGATACAGACACCTGCGGTATTGATCAGAAGTTTTAAGCAAAACCATTGATGACACATCAGTGAAGTGGATGAGACTCGACTGTGTGGTCCCAGTCTTCCCACTGAGCCTTTAGCACGCCCAACACTGGGTAGGAACCGGTTAGAGCCGAAAAATCCAACAATAATTTTTTAAGGGAATGATGGGGATTTGAACCCACAACCTTCCAGTCGGTAGTCCGTGGCGCTAACCACTACACCATGGCGACTAGTGCTGGGACATTTTTTACAATGCTATAATGATTATGACGATGAGGATGATAATCATGATGCAATGGAGTCCCATCTAGGATTAAGACTACTTGACGCTTACTATCATAGAACATCCTGGCGTCAACAAGGCCCAAAAGATACAGACACCTGCGGTACTGTTAAAGTTTTGAGCAAAATTCTCAATGACGCATCCGTGAAATGGATGAGACTCGACAGTGTGGTCCCAGTCTTCCCAATGAGCCCATAATACGCTCACTCGGGGTAGGAGCCGGTTGGTGCCGAAAATATCACAATGATTTTTGAAGGGACTGATGGGGATTCGAACCTACAACCTTCCAGTCGGTAGTCCGTAGCGGTTAGACAAACAATTACTTCATGGAATTTGGAGTCTGGAGTTTGTTCAAGAAGGATTCATTGCATTCAGACAATTCTGTATAACACGTGCTCCATCTTTGTTGTAAAATCTGGAATATCATCAGTGGCCACCAGATTGGAAACTTCAAAAATTTGTGATGCTTTATAAGAGTGACAATATCAAAGACTGCAACAACTATAGAACCATTGCCCTAATCAGCCATGCCAGTATGATTTTGCTCAT
>CM060308.1:12310175-12317675 GCA_030674185.1 Monoplex corrugatus | reverse complement strand
CCTTTGGTGTTATCTTCAGAAAGTTTTGTTTCATTATAAAATTCATATTTCTTAGAACTTGCTGTTTACTGAAAGAAATTATAAGCTCGTGCATATAACAAATATACTAAAAGATCACCATATAAATTATAACCCCCCCCCCCCCCCCCCCAAACATATAGACCTACACCATCCAGAATGCATGGAAACCAGTCACCTATCTAAGGGAAGCAACCCATTCCAAGCACAAGCCGCACTCAGGAGGCTAAGTTCCCTTGTCATAGACTGAAAACTTCGTTCTCGTTCCTGTTGAAACTGATGGTGTAGTTTTAGGTTTAAGTATCGAACAAAAATAACGTTGACAGATCATAAGTCATAATGCATCTGACTATGTGGGGTTTTTTTTCAATTTTTACTTGCCCTTTTCCCCGACCGCAATTTTATTATTTTGTTATTTGTTGTTGTTGTTTTGTTTGTTTTTGTTTGTTTGTTTGTGTGTGTGTGTGTGTGTGTGTGTGTGTGTGTGTGTGTGTGTGTGTGTGTGTGTGTGTGTGTGTGTGTGTGTGTGTGTGTGTGTGTGTGTGTGTTGTTGTGTTCGGTTTTTCATGGCTGCGTGTATGCGTGTCGTTGCCTATACCCCCTTTGTACGCTGAATATAGAATATGCAAGTAGAAGAACCTGTAAATCATGTGTGGCTGGAAGCATAGAAGCACCCAGCTTGCACGCCCACCAGAGATGTAAACAGAGCAACAACACAGTGGAATGTGGTCAGCTCACCTAACAGCTTGACTTCTCTTTGCTTCTATAAACATCTGATTATGTGTAATACATTGTAGCGAGTCTAGTTGATTTTGGAATGGTGCCACACAATAACGATTTATTGTTACTATTGTTCATCTACAGACAATTTGTTTGAACCATTTATTATTACTATTGTTCATCTACAATTTTTTTAACGATTTATTATTACCATTGTTCATCTACAGACAATTTTCAAAGTACGACTATTACTATTGTTCATCTACAGACAATATTTTGAACTATTTATTATTTCTATTGTTCATCTAAGACAATTTTTAAAGAACGATTTATTATTACCATTGTTCATCTACAGACAATTTTCAAAGTACGATTATCACTATTGTTCATCTACAGACAATATTTTGAACGATTTAGTATTTCTATTGTTCATCTACAGACAATTTTTAAAGAACGATTTATTATTACTATTGTTCATCTACAGACAATTTTCAAAGTACGATTTATTATTTCTATTGTTCATCTACAGACAATTTTAAAAGAACGATTTATTATTTCTATTGTTCATCTACAGACAATTTTTTAAAAACGATTTATTATTACTATTGTTCATTTACAGACAATTTTTAAAGAACGATTTATTATTACTATTGTTCATCTACAGACAATTTTTAAAGAACGATTTATTACCATTATTGTTCATCTACAGACAATTTTTAAAGAACGATTTATTATTACTATTGTTCATCTACAGACAATTCTTTGAACGATTTATTATTACCATTGTTGTTCTACAGACAATTTTCAAAGTACGATTATTACTATTGTTCATCTACAGACAATTTTCACAGAACGATTTATTATTTCTATTGTTCATCTAAGACAATTTTTAAAGAACGATTTATTATTACTATTGTTCATTTAAAGACAATTTTTAAAGAACGATTTATTATTACTATTGTTCATCTACAGACAATTGTTAAAGAACGGTCTATTATCATCATTGTTCATCTACAGACAATTTTTAAAGAACGATTTATTATTACTATTGTTCATCTACAGACAATTTTTGAACGATTTATTATTACCATTGTTCATCTACAGACAATTTTCAAAGTACGATTATTACTATTGTTCATCTACAGACAATATTTTGAACGATATATTATTTCTATTGTTCATCTACAGACAATTTTTAAAGAACGATTTATTATTACCATTGTTCATCTACAGACAATTTTCAAAGTACGATTATTACTATTGTTCATCTACAGACAATTTTTTGAACGATTTATTATTTCTATTGTTCATCTACAGACAATTTTCAAAGAACGATTTATCATTACTATTGTTCATCTACAGACAATTTTTAATGAACGATGTATTATTACTATTGTTCATCTACAGACAATTTGTTAGAACCATTTATTATTACTATTGTTCATCTACAGACAATTTGTTTGAACCATTTATTATTACTAATGTTCATTTAGACAATTTTCAAAGAACGATTTATTATTACTATTGTTCATCTACAGACAATTTTTAAAGAACGATTATTATTTCTATTGTTGATCTACAGACAATTTGTTTGAACGATTTATTATTACTATTGTTCATTTACAGACGATTTTCAAAGAACGATTTATTATTACCATTGTTCATCTACAGACAATTTTCAAAGTACGATTATTACTATTGTTCATCTACAGACAATTTTTAAAGAACGATTTATTATTACTATTGTTCATCTACAGACAATTTTTAAAGAACGATTTATTATTACTATTGTTCATCTAAGACAATTTTTAAAGAACGATTTATTATTACTATTGTTCAACTACAGACAATTTTTAAAGAACGATTTATTATTTCTATTGTTCATCTACAGACAATTTTTAAAGAACGATTTATTATTTCTATTGTTCATCTACAGACGATTTTCAAAGAAACGATTTATTATTTCTATTGTTCAGCTACAGACAATTTTAAAAGAACGATTTATTATTTCTATTGTTCATCTACAGACAATTTTTAAAGAACGATTTATTATTTCTATTGTTCATCTACAGACGATTTTCAAAGAACGATTTATTATTTCTATTGTTCAGCTACAATTTTAAAAGAACGATTTATTATTTCTATTGTTCAACTACACACAATTTTTAAAAACGATTTATTATTACTATTGTTCAGCTACAGACAATTTTTTGAACGATTTATTATTACTATTGTTCATCTACAGAGAATTTATAAAGAACGATTTATTATTTCTATTGTTCATCTACAGACAATTTTAAAAGAACGATTATCATTACTATTGTTCATCCACGTACAATTTTTAAAGAACGATTTATTATTACTATTGTTCATCTACAGACAATTTCTAAAAACGATTTATTATTACTATTGTTCATCTACAGACAATTTTTAAAAACGATTTATTATTACTATTGTTCATCTACAGACAATTTTCAAAGATCATATCATCGCGCTTCACCTCTCTCTCTCTCTCTCTCTCTCTCTCTCGCATTTTCTATGAGACTATGATGGCCACAGAAGCTGGGACAACTGTTCACAGTGCTATCATGATGATGACAATGGAGCTGATGATCATGCTGCCATGGAGTTCATTCCGGATTGAAGGTGCATGACAATTTGAGGCTTACTGCCATCAACCACTGGTGGACCTGAAAGATACAGTCACCTGCAGTGTTTTTCAGGAAATTTGAGCAACAGCCTCAATGATGCATCCGTGAAGTGGATGAGACTGAACAGGGGCCCCACAGTCTTTCCAGTGAGCCCATGGCATGTTTAAATACGGGTAGCGGAGTTTTTTGGGGCTGAAAAATCCCACGATGATTTTTGAAAGGATTGATGGCGATTTGAACCCATAACTTTCAAGTCATTAGTCCATTGTGTAACTACTGCACTGCGGAGATTTGTTATGAAGAATGATGTATTGATACTATTATTTGTCCACAGACAATCATACAGGTATGTGCTTTTTTTTTTGCTTTTTTTTTTTGCTTTGGCTGGCCAGGAAAGCTGGAGGGAAAGAGAACACCAGGTAGACCCAGGGACAAAATATTACACGAACTTGCAGGATGGCTGAGGACAGACAGGGTGGAAGATGTACTTCCACTTCCAGCGACAAAGGATAGACACATATGGAGGGCTATAATCACCAACGCTATGCGGCAGCGCACATCATGATGATTTTATATATATATATATGTATATATATATATAATAAATAAATATATATATATATATATATATATATATATATATGACACAAGTAGATCACTCATAAGGAAGATTAGGAAAAGACAGGCAACATTTATAGGCCATTTTATGAGGAAGGGGGATTTGGAGCACCTGGTCACAACGGGAAAGCTGGAGGGAAAGAGAGCACGGGTAGACCCAGGGAGAAATGCTGGACGGACTTGCAGAGTGGCTGGGGTCGAGGGGGTGGGAGAGATGCTAGGGGCAAGGAGAGATAGAGACAGATGGAAGTCCATGATCGCCAACGCCATGCGGCAGGGCACCTGATGATATATATATATATATATGAGCTTTATTTTTATTTATCATCCTTGCTCTTTACCTTCACTGTCGATGGCTGTCACTTTTTCCTTGTGTCCTCTCAGTATGGGCGAGGTGGTGTAACGCCCTAGGGCCCAGTTCTTGTTCAGGTGGCACATACGGAGATACACCTCTTTCCACCTACACACTGGGGGCAGACGGCTCTCCTCCGGAACTGACAATCAATCAGTAGGTCTACAATCATTTGTGAAGAATCTCAGACCAGTTAATCAATCATTCGATTAGTTAGTCAATTAATCACAAGTTAAACGAACAAACAAACAAACAAACAAACAAACAAACAAACAAACAAACAAACAAACAAACAAACAAATTTTCAAATTCCAAACAATGACAGATGAAAACTGAACATTTACATATACACGTTTTGTGATGTACAACTATGTGACAACCAATCACCTTACCAACCAACTATAAAATCAGACATATGGTACACGGGGAAAAGAACCACACACACACACACACCCCACACACACACCCCACCACCCACACACACACACAACACACACCCACACACACACACACACACACACACACACACACACAACACACACACACACACAACACACACACACACACACACACAACACACACACACACACACACACACACACAACACACACACACACAAACACACAACACACACACACACACCACACCACACACACACACACACACCAACACTCACTCACCACACACACACACACACACACACACACACAACACACACCACTCATCTACCCACCAGCCAATAACAACCCACCCACCCATACAATCAAGCAACTAACCAAGCAATTAACAACATATACACATGCATCACAGACAGACAGACAGAAGCAGGAGGCAGGCAACAGACAGACAGACAGACAAGCAGACAGACAAACAGACAGAAGACAGATAGAGGTACAGACAGGCAGAGATACTTAAAAGAAGAACACAATAAACAAAAAAACAAATAAATAAATAAATAAATAAATAAATATAAATAATAAAATAAAAAACAAAACAAACAAACAAAGATAGCTAGTATAAATAAATCGCATTTATCAGTTAAGATTAAAAAAAATGTCAATATACATACAATCAACAAGCATGCAGTGACAAAAAAAAAAAACAAAAAAAAAACGGAAAAGGAAAGAGAGATTGAAACGAAGAAGAAGAATTGCTTAATATACAAGTCCGTGCGGTTGTTTTTAAGCACAGTATGATACACATATGCAAAACACGTTTGGTGCATATCATTGAAACATAATAATAAAAAACAACATGTAAGAGACTAAGGCTGGAACTGAGTCACAGCTCCTGATTTCCAGTCTGCCATCCAGAGTTCAAACCTGGCTCGGGGTAAACTCTGTGCATGTAGAGTTCAGAGTTTGTTCAAGAAGGATTCACTGATTAATCTGATTCAGTTTTTACGTCGGCACCCACCTCAAGTGATATGGCCGACGGGGATAACCATCCCAGGGAAGTGGGGGAAAGGGGACTTATCTAATCCTACCAACACCACCAGAACAACAATGATATTAAGAAAATATAAAATAATATTATAGACTAGGTGAAACACAGTCTAGGTAGGGCCCAGGACCTGGCCAGCTCATGGGTTTACGTGCAAGTAAAGGCTTTGCCATGATCACCATACACAATGGACGTGTGACGTTTTTGCATATGGAATTCGTATCCGAGCGCGGAGACGTCGTCTTGGAAACGAAACTGAAATTGATATTAAATATGACAGTGAGAGGCAGTTTATGTAGGCCCTGGAGATCGAACCCACACCATAAGATGTGAATCAGACGCTAACACTGAGCTATAGGCCCACACAATGGATTCAACACACTGGCAAATTTATATTTGCTCCCCCTAAAATGTACGGTAATTATGTGATAGATTTTAGCGTACCACGTGTGGTAAGGTCTTACCAATGGGGAGAGGGGGGAAGAGGAACCTATGAAACACTATATGCACACCCACTCACAATGACTGGCATTAACCTTTGACATCAGACCTAGTCCACCAAGCAATCTTACCTTTGATCCCGACACACTACCAACTGGGAAATTTACCTTGACTCCACCTTCCACCAACTGCAAATCTTAACCCTTTGACTCCTGCATCCTATCACCAACTGAATCTTACCTTGACCTTACCCTATCACCAACTGGCAAATTTTAACCTTGACTCCCTCCTACCCGACGCAAAATCTTAACTTTGACTCCCACCTAACACCGATGCATAAGCTTAACCCTTTGATCCTACCTAAAGGAAGCTGTGGTAGGGGGAGGGATTAGAGGTTAATTTATCTGTTGCCCAGCATGTGCAGTGCAGGATGACTGGTGGACGAAGTGCGGAGTGAAAGGGTAGACGGAGGCAAACCGGTCAGTTATTATGTTGCAGCTAGGCTTGAACTCGAGACATTAGATCTAAAGTCCATGGCTGTGTCAACAGAAGTGTAGCATGCACAGCTGATCCTGTTGAAGACTGGGGAAGGTAAAGCAAAGCAGTAAAAGAGATGAGTGGTACCCATCCTCTCAACGCTGACCTAAAAAGTAGCTTAGACCAAGTCAACTTTGTGCATGCGCTCAGCTGTGAATGGTTACTGAACTTGTTCAGGGTTGGGGAAGTAAACCAGCAAAAGAGAGGGGTGGGATCTGATGATACAGTGAATGCTGATTTGAGATAAATATGCCACCACCACCTAGGTCCACCACGCATTTAAGGATATCATACTTCGGCAAGAAAGAGGATACAGGATTTAACACGTCCTCGACACTTTTAAAATTCCTGTGTACTTGTTATATACGCAAGCAAACCAGAACAGCGAGGCATTCCATCACCAGATCACATCTGAAACGGTGTGGAACAGCTACTTTTCAACAGAACAGGAACCAGCGGAAGCAGAACTCAAGGACACAGACTTTTTTTCTTTGTAGGGCCTGTGGGAAACACGCACCTCCAGACTCGGTCTTATGTAGCAATGAAGACCTATAGTTTAGATGAGTTTGGAGTTTGTTCAAGAGGAATTCATCGCACTCGGACAACTCCTTATGTACTCCACCCAAATCTGCTATTAATTATCTGGTAGACCCCCTAAACGTGCACAAACAAAACTCAATGCACTGGCGATGGCAGGTCTTGAAATTGGGGAGGAGTGAG
>CM060308.1:12287675-12305175 GCA_030674185.1 Monoplex corrugatus | reverse complement strand
CACACACACACACACACACACACACACACACAATTCACACACACATGCATACAGAGACACAGACAGATGGACAAACAGACAGACAAACAGACATGCCCCCACCACACACACATACACACACACACATATACATGCAATGCATACAAATATACAGACTCACTCACACAAACATGCACACAACTTCATTAGTTGATGAAATATTCACACAAACATGCACACATACTTCATTAGTTGATGATTTAGGCGAAGTAATATCAAAACAGGACATCGTGTGTGTGTTGTGTGTGTGGTGTGTGTGTGTGTGTGTGTGTGTGTGTGTGTGTGTGTGTGTGTGTGTGTGTGTGTGTGTGTGTGTGTGTGTGTGTGTGTGTGTGTGTGTGTGTGTGTGTGTGTGTGTGTGTGTGTGTGTGTGTGTGTGTGTGTGTGTGTGTGTGTGTGTGTGTGTGTGTGTGTGTGTGTGTTGTGTGTGTTTGTGGTGTGTGTGTGTGGTGTGTGCGTGCGTTGTGGTGTGTGTGTGTGTGTGTGTTGTGTGTTTATTATGGCATAATGATATGTCTGATATGATAGTCAGTGTCACGTAACAACATATTTACTTACTACTTAGATATTATCATGCAAATATGAGCGGGTGTGTGCTGTTTTAGCCGTTTGTGTGCGCAAATAAAGTCGCTCATAACTACTTATGATGATGTGATTCTGTGCATGCATGTATACTGATATGATACAAATAAACAAACCTTGCTTTCCGCTGCTTGAGAGTTGCCCATTCTTTCGAATATCGTCTTTCTTCGAAGTGTTACCAATGACGCTTCTTGGCGGAAGTTTACGGCTACACACGTTATCACAGTTAAAAACAAAAGAGTTACCTCAGGGGAGATAACACCCAATTCATCAAAATTAATGGCCATTTATTGATAAACACATCTGTTTAATCAATGTACTATTTCTTACCTTCCAAACACTTGCCATTTCAATGATATCGTTTGCACTTTTTCTGCATTTGCGAAAGATTATGTCAAAGAAAAAAGATATTTACTGAAAAATGCAAAGGTCACATCGATATATCTCTTCCGGTTCAGTTCGCGCGAATAGCAGACGAGAAAATGTTTTCACACGCTTGTGTTTTGTGTTCTTTATTTGTTGTTGTACTGGCTGTAATTGCTTCTATGCTACAGTCGTGTGGAAAGCTGGGAGGTTTGCAATAACATAACTTCGTTTCTTATTTCATTTTAATTTTTGCGGGCCTGTTGGTTGAAAGGTGCCTGCATAAAAATTGAAGTCACTAAACTTTTAAAAGTCTCTTAGTCTTAGTAGAGAAACTCACAGTTTGCATGAAGCCTCGATTTTACTTTCAGTTCATTCTCCTCTAGTTTTACCCTAAGTCGATACCGTTCACTCGGATGTTCAAGTGTATGCATGTGGGCATACAGATGTGTGTGTGTGTGTGTGTGTGTGTGTGTGTGTGTGTGTGTGTGTGTGTGTGTGTGTGTGTGTGTGTGTGTGT
Source organism: Monoplex corrugatus (assembly GCA_030674185.1). Taxonomy (NCBI): domain Eukaryota; kingdom Metazoa; phylum Mollusca; class Gastropoda; order Littorinimorpha; family Ranellidae; genus Monoplex; species Monoplex corrugatus. Next base: position 12,303,671 of record CM060308.1, on the reverse strand, counting down.
GTGTGTGTGTGTGTGTGTGTTATACTCCATAGTCCCAGTGAGATAGAGTGACGTACGATACGATATGAGAAACTGACTCGAATGTTTTCCAAGATGGCGGGTTGTCAACACTTACAGTTTTTCTCCACTTATTACACCAAACTCAAGTAAACCCATTTCCCAGTCAACACTTCCCATGGAACATTTCCAATTCACCACATTACAAATACACCATACACAACCCCTTGAGTCACCCCCCCCCCTCCAACACACACACACACACACATACATACATACACACACACATAAACACACACACACACACACACACACACACACACACACACACACACACACACACACACACACACATCACCTAAGCCACTTGAACACTTTGCCCAGGTATAAATGAAATAATGCACATAATATTTTGATAATCATTCACACACACATACAAAAACGTGCGCTTGCACACACACACGCACCCCTGCGTGCACTCATGCATGCATGCATGCACCCACCCACACACGCATACACATGTTCACCCATGTAAATAAATATTTTGCCCACAAGGTATTGCATAGGATATTTTAACAACCATTCACTCACACACACAAACACACACACACACACACACACACACACACACACACACACACACACACACACACACACACACATGCACAAACAGATAGACATGCACATACCATGCATATCCACACACCTTCATCCAATATATTGCATAGAATATTTTGATTAAAGTGCACAATTCTTTTTCCTTCTTTCAGGCACACAGAAGGCAGAGATACTGTTGGGAGTGTGTGTTCTCTCAGCTCGTAATAACTCGGAGCAACGAGCAGCCATCCGGAGTACATGGTTCCCTTCTGATAGTGACCACCACAGAGATTTGGAGGGAGGGACAAACAGGTATACAGTGCTGTTCATTTCAGTGGTTTTGTCAACTGGAGTATGTGTAAGTCGGTGTGAGAAAAGACATGTATTCTTTCGTTCCATGATTTCATAATTTAGGTCTGGTTGGTGAAGAAGTAGAGCTCCTGCCTCCCAGTCTGACTGAGTTTGACCTGGGTAAGGGGGGAAGGGGGGAGCTTTGTGCATGAGGCCTTTAGTTCACTAAACTGTGAATGGTCAGCCCTGCTTTTGAGGAAGGGGGGGGGGGGGAGGACTTTGTGCATAAGGTCTTCCAGTCCATCCAGCTAGCTGTGAATACTTGACCTTTTTCAAGCTGCAGCAACATACTGGAATGTGATCAGCTCGCCTGATACTGTGATAGTTTTGAGTTCTCCATGCTCCATTAAAAGAACTTGGTTATGTCTGATGTGCAGTGAGTCTTGATTTTAAGATAATCTATGATATAATACAGTTCTTTTGGTCAATAATTTGGGCTTTCAGCCCCTTCACAGAAATTGTTATTGGGGATAAGGCTTTTGCAGATGATGAACAATATGACCACTTAAAATGAATGAAGATAAAACTGAACTGATAAAAATCGGTACTAAACATAAACTACAACAAACACCAACATGCACAATGACAATCTGTGGCTGCAGTCTTTCTTTTGCACCATCTGTTAGAAATCTTGGAGTGTTTCTTGACGAATCATTAACAATGGACGCGTATATCAACAATCTTTGCCGTAGCCTAAACTTTCAGCTCCGTAGGATTGCAAAGATTCGTCCTTACCTCACCACCGATGCCGTGAGGAAGCTTGCAGTTTGTTTTATTTTGTCAAGATTAGATTACTGTAATTCTCTCTTAGCTGGCTTACCTGATGACAAACTTAGAAAGCTTCAGGTCATTCAGAATAATGCAGCCCGCCTTATCCTGCACAAGAAACAATCTGACAGTGCAAATCCACTGCTGAAATCCCTTCACTGGCTCCCCATCAAAGCCAGAATAGACTTCAAGATTGCTTGCCTCTGTTTCCGCTGTCTAAGTGATACAGTCACTGCACCACCATATCTTTCTGAACTGATCCAACATTATGTACCGACTCGAACCCTTCGTTCCGGAGATTCTTTTCAACTAGTCGAACCACGTTTTTCTCTCTCCACAGTTGGCAAACGCGCTTTCTCTGTTTTTGGTCCTTCAGTATGGAACAATCTGCCACTCAACCTGAGAAAACAACATAGTTACTTAACCTTCAGAAAGGAACTTAAAACCCATCTTTTTCAAAAGTATCTGGTTGCAGAGTAACTTCCACGGCATTGGTGCTGAAGTACAAAATGACTGTTTTTAACCTTTTCTAGTCCTTGGCATGACTGTGTCTATTATTGGTGTTTTTTAAGTTTATTCTTCTGATTATATATTTTAATTTTAATTTTTGTGTGTGTGTATGGGTGTGAGTGTGTGTGTGTGTGTGTGTGTGTGTGTGTGTGTGTGTGTGTGTGTGTGTGTGTGTGTGTGTGTGCGTGTGTGTGTGTGTGTGGTGTGTGTGTGTGTTGTGAACGTGAACATGATATGTTGGAATATCTTTGTATGCTCTCTGATTTGTTTTAATTAGTTAAATGTCTTATTCAGCTTCTATTTGTAATGCATGTTTTAATTAAGATTTTATGTAAAACGCGTTGAGCATTTTATGGAAAGGCGTTTATTCATGTAATAATAATAGTATTGTCAGTGTAGAGTGGAGTATCAGACTTCAAATTGTGGTAATAACTAATATACTAAGATTTGAAGGATAAGTTTCATCCTACACTTTATTTAGACAGTGATTATTTGAATTCAGGACAGTGATGAAGTTTGTTGTGGGGAAGGAAGCATGTGATGTACCTCCAGCAGACAGAGTGGACCCATATGGTTGTCAGGAGTGGACGCCCGTCGTGTTGCCAGGTAATGGTTTGCTCTGACAGACTGGTTTATTTGTTTAATCATTTGTGTTTTGGTTTTATTATTGTAATGGTTTGCTCTGATAGAGTGGCTTATTTGTTTATTGCTTTTATTCACTTATGTTTTTTGTTGTTGTTTGGTTGCAGCGATAGTTTGCTCTAAGTTCTAACAGACTGGATTATTTACGTATTCATGCATTTATTTATTTAATTTTTTTCATTTATACGCGTTTTTGTTTTGTTTTGTTTTGTTGCTGCCCTACTTGTCGATGGCATAATGGGTAATAAAGTTTTTGGGATTCACAACATAAATTTTCTGGTTGAAATGCAGGTTGCTCGCCTTGGGAAAAGCGAGTTAAAGTAGTACATCTTCACTTTTTTTTCCTGTTGTTGTTGTTATTGTTGCTGCTGCTGCTGTTGCTGTTGTTATTACTGCTGCTGCTGCTGCGGCTGTTTTGTGTGTGCATTGTTTTATTATCTGTCAAAGTAGATTTTGTGTGGAATATTGCCAGGGACGTCTCTGTTGCTGAGATTTCTTTTACACATGTACAAGGTACATGCTGTACATGGGGTCTTGGTTTTTCAGAAAACTAGAAACCGGGTCACTACTCAAGGTCTAGGGTGGGGAGGGGGTGATGGTGGGGAATCTGTGCTTAACCTGGACTTGAACGTGGACCTTGGCATTTCATATTCCCCAGGTGGATGTTCCCCTACTGGGCCATAAATCATGTTGTAGGATCACATGTAAATATCATATTGTCTTTTTTTGTGCATATTTTTTTTATATTCTTTTGTTTTAGGCTGCCTAATTTTTAGCACTACTTGTGTGCCACTATTCCTATGCTGCTTATTTTGGTTCCCCACACAGTGTCTCCAGATCCATGGAAAATGATAAGAGGCTGTAGTATGTCTTGACAGATTGTTTACCTGGACAGTTCAGGTTTTAAATGAAGGAAACTAGAAACTGCTTTGCTAATTCATCTGCTTTATGCTTTTTAAAATTTTTTATGCTGATTAAATGCTGAATTGTATATTACACATAGGGTTATTTTACACATGCAATTTCTAAGTTTTTACAAGAGATCAGTAGATTTCATCTGATAGGATTATGCATACAGGAAAGATTTTTAAATGCATATGTGTGTGTGTGTGTGTATGTGTAGATCTGAGTAAAGAGTTTGAAGCTTTCACAACTGAAGAAGAAAACTCCAGGACAGGGCCTAAAGTCGGTCATCTAAGTGTTCGGGTGAGTATTATGAATATGACATAGAATAGGTAAGCTCACTTAAGTTCCACATTGGGATGCCGTTGGTTCTTTGAGTATAAATATTATTCCCAGTTTCAGGGAATTTAGTGTTAGAAATTTCCTCATTTCTGTTGCTGTTTCTGCCTTACTCCTTTGCTTTCTGTCATCTGTGCCTTTCTCATTGTGTGTCTTGTTGGTCCCTTCACCTGTATGTTTTCCATAAAACCTTGCATTCTGTGTATTAGAAATGATAATTAGGTACAATATATTAACTGCATTTTTTTTTTAGCTCAAAGGCAACTGTAGGTAATATCTCACCTGTTGGCGTCACCGGGTTCGGTGTTGGCCGCTGCACATTTAGACACCAGCAGTAGGTGTAAAGTACACAAGTAGGTAATATAGGCCAGCTTTTAATTTATGTATATTTTTGTGTACTTAGTTATGTTTATGCATTTGTATTCGAGTTTGTTATTTTAATCCCTGGTGATAAATTGGGTGGAATGGCCAATGCTAGGAGCATATCCTTTGGTTATTTGCGATAATGCAGTGATATGTGAACTTCATTGTCTTTTCCAGATTTTCTTTTTTCCAGGGTGTTTAAATGTGTGTTTTTGTTTGAGGTGGTAGTAGTTCTGATATAGTTCTGAGCAGTCAGCTTGGCTTTACACTAGTAGTAGTAATGATAATAATAATGCAATAAAGGCTATCACCCCGTTTGAAGGGATGTAAGCAGTAATTTACGTCATGACCTATTGTAATTGTATTGGATGAGTATTGAAACTGAGAGCGAGAGTGAGATAACATGCTCTGTGTTTGTGTGTGTATTATGTCTATATGTGCATGAGTTTGTGTCTGTTTGTGAGTACGTATGTAGGCCTCTATGTATGTGTGTGTGAGTATGTGTATGTGTGTATGTGTGTGTGTGCACTTATGCGTGCAAGCATATAAACAAGACAATCGGATAGTTTATTAGATGAACATAAATTTTTGCGTAATCCTTTGAGTGCATCAGGCAAGTATTTTCATCATCATCATCAGGTGCCCTGCCGCATGGCGTTGGCGATCATGGTCTTCCATCTGTCTCTATCTCTCATTGCCCCTAGCATCTCTCCCACCCCCCTCATCCCTAGCCACTCTGCAATTCCATCCAGCATTTTCTCCCTGGGTCTACCCGGTGCTCTCTTTCCCTCCAGCTTTCCCGTTGTGACCAGTGCTCCAAATCCCCCTTCCTCATAAAATGGCCTATAAATGTTGCTTGTCTTTTCCTAATCTTCCTTATGAGTGATCTACTTGTGTCTGCCTCCATCAAGACTGTCTCATTTGTTTTCTTTGCTGTCCATGGAACTCTCAACAAGTATTTTACATAGATAAAATGGTATTGTACTGTGGTGTGCATCATAACACTGTTTCATCATTCAGTCCTTCTCATTTGAAAGGAAACAATAATATGCTTTCCCTAGACTTAGAAAGGGTTTTACTTCATGTTGTTTCTTTCTTCGACTATAAGCTCTCAGATGGGCTGGCACTGACCAAGACATTTTGACATAACAAGCTGTGTGCAGTGCATGATACAGAGTTGGATGTACCCTCATGCCATCTGAAATACCGCTCCTGAAGTTTAGTTAAAAAAACGGTGGAATGTGCAGTTTAAGATACACATTTATTGTTATTTTTAATCCTTTGACTCCCACACCTTGTCCGCCAGCATTCTGCATTGTCAACCATGCCAGCAAAATAAAAACTTAATCCTTTGACTACCTCACCCTATCCACCAGTTTGCTGAGGAAGCTGGTGGATAGGTGAGGGAGTCATAGGGTTAAGTTTTTGCAGTTGGTGGATAGGGTGCAAAAAGTCCAAGGATTAACATGGTTGTGAGTTCTTTCATTTCTCCTTTTCTGTGTATCAGTGTGTGATTTTGGACATTGTTCTATGTTATTTTAGTCTATTCTTTTACTGTACACTGTGCATGCTGATCATTTCATATATAATTGTTCATTTTGTATGTATTGTATGATTAACAATGCTTAATAAAATCGTATGTTTTTTTCCTACTCTTGTTTTGAAATTTTGCGAAAAAAAAATTAGCAATGCTGACTTTAAGAAAAAAATGAGACGGTACTCAAGGACGGTACTCAAGGATATATGATTTCCATTTTTGAATGTCCTCTTTGCTTTTCCAGGTCATGCATCCAGCAGTTTTAAAGAGGATTGGACTCCTGGACCAGGTTCCACTGTCTGAAGAGCCTCTTGTTGTCTCTGTGTACCGTGACTTTGATGAGGTTTGTGATTTTACATTACATTAAGTTGGACAGGTGTGGTAGTCAAGGCGGTGAGATGTCAGACTTCCAATCGGAAGGTCTGAGGTTCAATCCTTTCTGGGTATCTGTGGTGGGTAAAGAGTGGAGATTTTTCCCATCTCCCAGGTCAGCATGTGTGCAGACCTGTTAGTGTCTAACCATCTTCCTGTGTGTATGTTCTATGTGCATGCAGAGCACACATGCACATGAAAAATTCTGTAAGTGATGTCAGTGTTGGGTGGTTTATAGAACCATGAAAATGCACAGCATGCATGCCCACTGAAGGTGGAATATGCAGACTCTGCAGTGACATACTGCCTGCACAGTGTTGACAAAATAACTTGCATACACGCAACTAAGAAAAATTGGAAGGCTAAAAAAAAACAAGAAACAACAAACAAAAAAAAGAAAAAAGAAAAAATCAAAACCAACCAAACAACACCACCACCAACAAAATCAACAACAAAATCAAAACTGTTAGCTTTATATGTACAGAAAGGCAAGCATGGCAGAAAACACACATGTGCATACCTGCAGGAGCAAGCTCACAGATACACACACACACACACACACAGAGCTCTGCAAGCATGCTTACACACATACATGTACATGCCTATTTACATGCAAGAAAATGCACACACACACACACACACACACACACACACATGTACACATACATACACCATCACACACACACACACACACACACACACACACACACACACACACACATCACACACACACACACACACACACACACACACACACACACACACACACACCCTACCAGTGTGAGCATGCTCACAAGTATGTACACACACACACACACACACACACACACACACACACACACACACACCACACACACACACACACACACACACATGCACGTGCCTACTTGCATGCATACACAAACAGGCACGTACGCACACACAGAGGCCAGAAATATTCCAGACCATCAGCCAGCCAACCAAGAAATGTGAAAAGGGGAGTTTGGAGTTAGTTCCAAGAGGGATTCATCAAACTCAGACAGTTCCATATGCACTTTACCCAAATTTGTTAGAAGTTATCAGACTCCTGAGCCTGTGCAGAACTCCATGAACTGGTAAGGTCTTGAGAGGGGAGAGAGGGACCTATGAAACAGTAAGCTGACACCATCAGAATGACGGAAACATTAAGATAGGCAGTGATAGGCCAGTTTTCATTGTGGCAAGGTGGATTGAATTTGAGATACCAATCTCGAGTCTACAACTCCATTAAAAGAATCAACCAGATTGCATAAATGGAAAGAAAAAAGTGTCAGCTGTAGTGACAGAAATTGCAGCAAGTAGCCATGAAATACACCCATAAAAAAACTAAGAATTAAAAGAACAATTGGGAAAAAAGATCAAAGAATAAGAAAGAATGACAAAGACACTAAGGAAAGAAATTTTGCTACTACCATTTTGTGTGTGTGTGTGTGTGTGTGTGTGTGTGTGTGTGTGTGTGTGTGTGTGTGTGTGTGTGTGTGTGTGTGTGTGTGTGTGTGTGTGTGTCTGTGTCTGTGTGTCTGTGTGCATATTTTGGTCATTGAGTGAATACATATGTGCATGTATGGAGTGTGTACAAGTATGTGCATGTGCATGCACACTGAAGATATTTCTTTCACTTTTCACTTCCTTTGTGTCTGTTTACAGTAAAAAAAAAAATCCATTTCATTTATGCCAGGAGGAGTTGGTGTCAGCCCAGTTCAGTGTGAAAGACCCAGGCATCATGCACAGAGGGTTCAGGTACCAGCCAGTGGAACCAGTCATGCTGCAAAAGGTAGGACTTTTTTTTTTATCCTGCTGTATGATGAAAAAGATGGGTCTGGTAAGTTTACGTGATTCTATTGTTGAATGGAGAATTCAAAATTGTTGTAATGCTTCTGTCCTTCAGAGTGGTTAAAAAACAATTCAGAACAATCCTTTTTGGTGGTTTGAACTGATAAAACAATTATGAACAAACCCTTTTGTTCATAATTCATAAAGCAGTTCTGAACAATTTTTTATTCAGAATTCTTAAAGCCATTTTGAACAATTGTGTTTCATTCAGGAATGGTGCGCAATCTGAAACAGTGTACTTGTTACAGTGACGCTGTGTTTGTGTTTTACATTCCCCTGGCATGTGTGCCATTTATCTGTGGCTGGAATTTTCACATTGAGAATTTTTTATAATTTGTTGTCATTGATGACCCATCTTCATCATCATCAGGTGTTGTCAGCTGTATTGCGTGTGCGTGTTTGCCTGTGGTCAGACAGATACAGGTGTACCATGTTTTCTGGGCCATCAAGCCTGCACATTAGAAAGCACATTTTTGATATACACAAGAAATTACAGGAATTACACAGGTGATCTATAGTAGAGTGTAAGCCTGGCAGAAGGAGTGATATGTACTGGTAATGGGAATTTGTAAAAGAAAAAAAAAATCACCACACAGATTTTGACTTTTAGTATGTATGATCTGAAAATGAAAATTTGGCAAACCAGTTGTGAGAAATTTGGTCATTGCTCTGTCAGATTAAATTTTAATCTGCCATTAACCATGGTGATGCCTTTGAATTTCATCTTGTTCAGTGTCAGAACACAAAAACAAGTGTTTCCTTTTCATTGTAGTGAATTATCCCGAAGTCTTGAAAGTGGCATCCTAACTGTCTTTGTTCTTCAAGAAAAGGTCTTTACTGTTATCCGATATTGCAACATTGCTTTGGAAGTTCAAACAGTATTTTATGATTGTGGAAAAACTCATTTTCATGGGCAAGCTGAACTGCGGTAGGTTCCACTTTCAGACCAAAACAGAAAAGGCCTGCAGCCTGGAAAACATGGTACTGTTACATGCACAGAGGCATGCATACCACCCCATTCTTGCATGCACTTAGACATTAATGATTTATGATTGAGGCAGATCTTCTTTAACCCTTTGACTCCCACACCATGTCCATCAGCATCCTGCATAGTCAAAAATGCTAGGAAAACAAAAACTTGACCCTTTTATTCCCTCACCTTATCCACCACTTCCTGCAGGAAGCTGGTGGATAGGGTGAGGGAGTCAAAGTGTTCAGTTTTTGCAGCTGGTGGATAGGATGCAGGAGTCAAAGGGTTAATTCACTGTCTGCATGGTCAACCATACTGAGGAAGACAAATCCATAGAGTACACTGTTTAGCTTTGACACAGATAGATCAAAGTATTGAAATGGTTCATGCAAGCAGACATACTATATTTTTCAGCCTACAATACGCTGCAGAACATGACACCGCCCTCAGCCAGGTTTTAAAAACGGTCCTAATCAGAGCACTGATAGAATGCTTATCGTGCATGAGACACATTGCATGTCTGGAAGACATTGTCAGTCAGATGCATGTGACAAAATTCTTAAGAAAATGCTGATCAAACAGCCAATCCCAGTTTGCAGTGACTGAATTGTGACAGAGTTGCTCATAACTTTATTTTGAAACATATAAGCCCAGCATGTCAAAGGGACTGGTGAAAAAAATCATAACTCATGCACTAAAAGATTCGCACAGTTGTGAGGACACAGGGGTCAGAATTAAGGAAAAAAGCAGTGTCTTGTCAGCTAAAAAGTACAGTATGCAGACATAAGTGTCAACACTTGTAGACACTGTAGACACACTTGACACTTGTCAGGTACATGGTGCATCGACACACAGAAGTGTATATATATGCCATTGGTATGTGTGCATGTATGTATGTGACTTGTTCTCACAACAGGGACTTAATTCGAGTGTGAGCAAATGGAGATACAGCTTAGAAAGGTGGTCAAAGTCTGTGTAGGAGAGACTGAGATTTTAGTTGCCTGTTGTTCTTTGGGTTTTCTTTAGGTGTGCGATAAGTGTTCACAGTGATATTCATCCTGAAAAAGCGTAAATGACTGTGGTGGTGATCCATGCAAATGACTTGTGGTGGTGATCCCCATGGCAAATGACTTGTGGTGGTGATCCCCATGGCAAATGACTTGTGGTGGTGATCCCCATGGCAAATGATTGTGTGATGATCCCATGCAATGACTGTGTGGTGATCCCCATGGCAAATGACTTGTGTGTGATCCCTGCAAATGATGTGGTGGTGATCCCCATGGCAAATGACTTGTGGTGGTGATCCCCATGGCAAATGACTAGGTGTACCCATGGCATGCTGTGGTGGTGATCCCCATGGCAAATGACTTGTGGTGGTGATCCCCATGGCAAATGACTTGTGGTGGTGATCCCCATGGCAAATGACTTGGTGGTGATCCGGCAATGCTGGGTGATCCCCATGGCAAATGACTGTGGTGGTGATCCCCATGGCAAATGATTGTGTGATGATCCCATGCAATGATGTGGTGATGATCCCCATGGCAAATGACTTGTGGTGGTGATCCCCATGGCAAATGACTAGTGGTGGTGATCCCCATGGCAAATGACTTGTGGTGGTGATCCCCTGGCAGATACTTGTGGGTGATCCCATGGCATTGCTTTGTTGAAATTATTTGAAATTGTTACTCTTTACATGGGCACCACAGTTCAGTTTCAGAGTACATGTCGACTGAGAGTCCTGATCCAAGGCTGTCTCAAAAAAATCCCACACAGAACCCCAACATTCTTTACATTGACTTGAAGCTTAGAGACAGTTTCACAGGAGAGCATCAGTAGTGGTTGCTAAGGAAAACTTGAACGTTTTAAAACTTTCTCGTCTACTTCCTTGAAACAAGGATTATTCAGTAGGCTGTAACTCCTGCATGTTTGTCCTAAAGAATTCATTTAAAATACATTTTTATTTCCAAAAATCGACTTATGCTTCCCCTTTGTGAGAACAGGTCATATAGATACATGGTGTATTCTGTAGTGCATGCAGATTTAAGGAAAACTCACAGACAACAAGAAGCACAAATAAGCACTGATCTGTCTGCGTGTGTCAGTGTGTGTTTGAAAATGCATGCTTTTTATGTGTGCAGTAACGTATGCACATTCCTTACCCCTTTTTGATTTTTTTATAATTTCTAATTTCTGTGTCAGTGTCTGTCTTGTACGTCTTTCAATCTTAGTATTTCTTTATCTTATTTTCTGTTCATTTCAGTATCTGCCTGTTTTAGTAATGTCTGTCATTCTGTTCTGTTGTAATCTGATTTAGTCTTGTCTAATCTTTGTCTTGTCTTGCCTCACCTCATCATGCCTCATCTTGCCTTGTCTTGTCTTGCCAGGTCATACCTCATTTTGTCTTCTTTTGTTTTTGTGTTGATTTTTTACTTTTCATTCTTCCTTCATTTTTCTTTTTGTGTTGTTCTTTTATTCTTAATTGTTTGTGAAAGTGTTGTGTATAGAGTGCTTTTTATACGGATATTCATCCTTCTCTCTGTTTTCATTACAAATCTCTCCAGTAATTGAGTGGGCATGGAGGTGAGTTCTTGTTCATTTCTACAAACTTCAATTGAACTTTATTCATTCCATTTATTCCATGTTTTGATTGGTTTACTTTGTTGTTAATAATTAAAAAAAATTTTTTTTGGTGTTTTTTTTACTTGAAATAAATAGGCATTTCTGTCTGCCTGTTTCTCTGTCTTTCTCTGTCACTGTCTGATCATCTGTCCTCGTTCTCTCCATCACTGTTGTTCTGTCTGTGTGTCTCTGCCTGTCTGTCTGTCTCTTTATTTCTCCCTTTGTCTGTCACTGTGTGTTCTTAAATTGTTTCATCAGTTCTTTTTCATGGGAATTATTCTTTATAAACTGAATGTGAATCAAGATCTTAACTGGAATTCCAGAAGATCTTGAGCTGTTTAGTTCTTTGTCATGGATCCTGAGTTGTTGATCCAGAACCATCTGTGCATCTGTCTCCCCCCTCCCAGCAATATGCATGTGCTTTGTATCCAAAATTTTTTTGTCATTGTGAGCGAATCTTTGAGTGAATATTCTGAATGTGCAGTTTGATTCGATTTATACATCAGGAGTTAATCCCTTATTATGAATTGGTTTTCACACACAAATTTGTACTTAGTTTAGTGTTACGGAAAGTGCAGACTTTTCAAGCAATAAATGTTTATTAAGTTATGCAAATTGAAACTTATACTGTACCCCCCCCCCCCCCCACACACACACATGCATACACACACACACACACACACACACACACATACAGTGATACACACACGCACACACACACACACATACACACACACACACACACACACACACACACACACACACACAGACACACACACACACACACACACACACACACACACACACACACACACACACACACACACACACACACACATATGCACACATCATGGTAATTTGAATCAAGCAAAGAACAGTTACGTGTCCAGACTTTTAAAAAAATAAATGTTTATTTATTTACGCAGTTTGATGCCTGTAGTATACCCTCCTGCCCCCCCCCCCCCCCCACATATGGTAATTTGAATCAAACAAAGAGTAGTTACATAGTGCCTTTTCCTTTGTTTTGTGATAAGATAGTTTTTCTCATGGTAATTTGTGTGTTTTTAGTAATAGATTTAGTAAACTGATGCATGAGATTGAGTGATAAATTTAGTGACACAGGACACATTCACTGCAGATTACTTTTCAGAGACTTGCATGTGCAGAAGATCATAAAAATGATAAAGTTTAATCTTAATGTTATTGGCCGTGACGACCGAAATGATCGAATTTTAGAAGGGAGGTAATCATTATGGTTTAGTGAAAGATCACTGGCAAGAGTTATTTCTCTGGATGTGTGTGTGTGTGTGTGTGTGTGTGTGTGTGTGTGTGTGTGTGTGTGTGTGTGTGTGTGTGTGTGTATGCACACGCACGCGCGTGCGTGTGTGGTGTGTGTGTGTGTGTGCGTGTGTGTGGCGCGCGTGTTGTGTGTGTGTGTGTGTGTGTGTGTGTGTGTGTGTGTGTGTGTGTGTGTGTGTGTGTGTGTGTGCGTGTGTGAATGTTTGAAACTTATCAACAAAAGTTTCCATAAAGCATTTAAAATCACATGACATTACATACAAAACAAAATCTGTATTATTTTTCAAAGACGACCATTTACGTTCCTGTGCAAAAAAGACTTGTACTTTCCACTCATTCTTACATCACTCACACGGTTACAACCATCCTTCATTTTTAACATTTCTGCCTGTTTCATCACAAATTTCATGCAAATACAAATCATCGTCATTAGCTGTGAGATGTATGGAATCATCACAAATACAGCGACAAGAATCGTTACTTGATGTGGAATGAAAAATACTTCGATTAATTTTTACAGTATTTACATATCATCACTGTTCCCATCAGCACATTTATTACCAAACCAAAGTAAAAGTTCTTTTTTGATTAAGGCCACTTTTAAGTGTACACCGGGCTGGTGAACTGTACTGTGAAACCTTGACACTGCACTAGTTACTTGCCCTGAGTTTGAGTTTGGTTTGCATGAGCATAATTCTAGGCGGTGACTGACTCTTTTTGTTCCCCTGAGCATCTGTAGTAGTAAGAAACTCTGGAGAGAGCCAGACAGCAGAAGGTCCTCAGAGGAGAAACCCCCGTCAAGCGAGTGTTTCGGCTCTTAACTCCTGACACTCTAAGGGGGCCGGGCCGTATCCAGGTCATGTCTCCTGGATGCCCCTCTGTTGTTGCCTTTTTTTATATATTTTTAAAAAATAAATTTGTCTTCCTCCAGGAATCGAACCTGCGCATACTAGATGGTCAGGTTATTCAAGGCAAAGTCACCCTTGTGATGGATGTCTAAACCACTTGGCTATCGGCCACCAGCAACATATGGGGGAATTTTAAGAAGTTCACTTTTGTTGCTCCTGGTCCAGATCCAGCTGGAGCTCTTTTCTGCTGCTTTTGCCATTGCCTTTAGTGCTCTGGTCCTCTCTCTCCCTAAAATCGAGAGCTGCTTCATGAGATCATAGGCTGATGTGCCTATCAACCCCCCTTGCTCCATCCTCTGTTGCGAGGTAAATATTGACCAATATTTGTGTCTAGTTTTGGTTGAGTAGATTTTGTGATAGTAGGTCGGACGAGTTTTTATTTCGCTGATGTATTATTATTGCCTTAGCGGCCTAGATGATAACTTTTCCTTTTAGAATTCACAATATGGAATATCTTTGCCATTGTGGTGTTGGAAATACTCTTCATTTTTCTTGAAAAATATATATACAAAAATTATGCACCACACACAAATGGGACAAAACCACTCACTTTAAAAACGCACAACGTTTCGGCCACACCGGCCCTTGTCAAGTGGCACTTGACAAGGACCGGTGTGGCCGAAACCACTTGACAAGGGCCGGTGTGGCCGAAACCACTTGACAAGGGCCGGTGTGGCCGAAACGTTGTGCGTTTTTAAAGTGAGTGGTTTTGTCCTATTTGTGTGTGGTGCATAATATTTGTATATATATTTTTCAAGAAAAATGAAGAGATAACTTTTCCCCCAGTCATTTTAATCCTTTTGTTATTGTCTTTGGCAGTCTTCACGTGAGGGACTAACTTTTTGTTTCTATTTTAATGACTCTCAAAAGATAGAAAAGTCTTCCTTAATACAGATGCTACCGCATATGGTTTGTGCCTGAACGAACGTGGCTTGCAAATCTCTCAGCTTCAGTGTCGGATCATACATGACGACAATGTTGGCTTGACACAGTGGGTGTATGTGGTTGTGGTTGTGGGTTCGAAGCCCGGGGTGCGCAACATTAAAACTGGCCTCACTGTCCCATCTTAACATCATTGTTGTTCTGGTGGTGTCAGTATAGGATTAGATAAGTCCCCTTCCCCTGCTTCCCTGGGGTGGTTGTCCCCGTCGGCCATATCACCAGAGGTGGGTGTCGACGTAAAAAGTGTGGTCAAATCAATCAATCGACGACAGTGCAGGCTTGACACAAAGTTACCACATTCAGTCCAGAGAGAGAGAGAGAGAGAGAGAGAGAGAGAGGAGAGAGAGAGGAGAGAGAGAGAGAGAGAGAGAGGAGAGAGAGAGAGAGGTACGGCCGTTCTGGTGACCATCGCTGAAGATTATACGTTGGTAGAACAGAAAGATAATTCACTATGTCAACAGACCCTCTACCAGCAGCTGCCAACAGTTCGCTAGATGGAAGTGAATCCCAGAGAGAAAGAGAGGGAGGGAGAGAAGGAGGGGGAGGATGGAGGGAGGAGGGTGAGAGAGAGAAGATGGAGGGAGAGAGGGAGGAGGGTGAGAGAGGGAAGATGGAGAGAGAGAAAGGGGAGAGAAAGAGGGGAGGGAGGGAGGGGTGAGGGGGAGGAGGGGGAGAAAAAGACGAATGGAGTAAGAGGAGAGGAGGGGGGGATGGGGGAGGAGAGAGAATGAAAGACGAGAGAAGAAAGAGAGAAGTAGAGAGAGAGAGAGGAGGATGACATGAAAGATAGGTGATAGTAGATAGTGGTAGATGATAGAAGTAGGTAGATGATAGAGAGGAGAGGAGAGAGGGAGACCATGAAGATAGGTAGATAGATAGATGTAGGAATGATAGATAGGAGGTAGAAGATAGATAGGAGATAGATAGATGATAGGTAGTAGATAGATGAGAGAGAGGA
Organism: Monoplex corrugatus; assembly: GCA_030674185.1. Taxonomy (NCBI): domain Eukaryota; kingdom Metazoa; phylum Mollusca; class Gastropoda; order Littorinimorpha; family Ranellidae; genus Monoplex; species Monoplex corrugatus. The sequence goes on along the minus strand of CM060308.1, from coordinate 12,287,745 downwards.
GAGATGATGAAGATAGGTAGATAGATAGTAGATAGGTAGATAGATAGATAGATAGGTAGATAGATAGATT
>CM060308.1:12277675-12282675 GCA_030674185.1 Monoplex corrugatus | reverse complement strand
GCATCTCTTGTGATCTTGTCCCTAAATTGTAAGCGGTCATTGTTCTGTGGCTTTCATTGATGTTGTAGTTTGTAGACTTATTGGAAAATGGATGTGTGGATAGTACGATTTTTAGACTCTTCAGTTGTTGATATATGTGAGGATTAGACATTTTTACTGTTAGATTGATTGAATGATTCATTGACTTTTTAATGTTATGTTATACCTTGATTGATGATTCACAGATTGACTTTTTATGTTGATTGATAGATTGACTGACTTTTTATTGTTGATTGATAGATTGACTGACTTTTTATTGTTGATGATAGATTGATAGCTTTGTAATGTTGATTGATAGATTGATGACTTTGTAATGATGATGATAGATTGACTGACTTTTTATGTTGATTGATAGATTGACTGACTTTTTAATGTTGATTGATAGATTGATGATGTATGTGATTGATTGATTGACTTTTTAATGTTGATTGATAGATTGACTGACTTTTTATTGTTGATTGATAGATTGACTGACTTTTTAATGTTATGCTATACACTTGATTGATTGATTCATTGATTGACCTTTTAATCTTCATTGATGATTGATTTTCTTGAATTTTCTTTGTTTAACTTACCTGCTTTGCTTATCGATATAATCAAGCTAGAAAAAAACTGCAACAGCAAAGCACAAAAACTATCAGCCATATTATCAGAAAGGAACACAAGACCAAACTATCAGCCTTTATCACAAACAGCAACAGCAAAATGCACAAATGTGCCATATTATCAGCAAATTCAAAGCAAAAGCACTACAACTTCGCCATTTATCAGCAAACGCAACAGCAAAGCACACAAACAATCAGCCATATTATCGCAAACAGCAACAGCAAAAGCACACAAACTATCAGCCATATTATCAGCAAACAGCAACAGCAAAAGCACACAAACTATCAGCCATATTATCACAAACAGCAACAGCAAAAGCACACAACTATCAGCCATATTATCAACAAACAGCAACAGCAAAAGCACACAAACTATCAGCCATATTATCAACAAACAGCAACAGCAAAAGCACACAAACTGTCAGCCATATTATCAGCAAACAGCAACAGCAAAAGCACACAAACTATCAGCCATATTATAAACAAACAGCAACAGCAAAAGCACACAAACTGTCAGCCATATTATCAACAAACAGCAACAGCAAAAGCACACAAACAATCAGCCATATTATCAGCAAACAGCAACAGCAAAAAGCACACAAACTGTCAGCCATATTATCAACAACAGCAACAGCAAAACACACAAACTATCAGCCATATTATCAGCAAACAGCAACAGCAAAAGACACAACTCAGCAAAAGAACAAACTGTCAGCCATATTATCAACAAACAACAACAGCAAAAGCACACAAACTGTCAGCCATATTATCAACAAACAACAACGCAAAAGCACACAAACTATCAGCCAATTATCACAAACAACAACAGAAGCACACAATGTCAGCCATATTATCAACAAACAACAACAGCAAAAGCACACAAACTGATCAGCCATATTATCAACAAACAACAACAGCAAAAGCACACAAACTATCAGCCATATTATCAACAAACAACAACAGCAAAAGCACACAAACTTCAGCCATATTATCAAGCAAACACAACAGCAAAAGCACACAAACTTCAGCCATATTATCAACAACAACAAACAGCAAAAGCACACAAACTTCAGCCATATTATCAACAAACACAACAGCAAAAGCACACAAACTTCAGCCATATTATCAACAAACAACAACAGCAAAAGCACACAAACTGTCAGCCATATTATCAACAAACAGTAACAGCAAAAGCACACAAACTTCAGCCATATTATCAGCAAACAGCAACAGCAAAAGCACACAAACTGTCAGCCATATTATCAACAAACAGTAACAGCAAAAGCACACAAACTTCAGCCATATTATCAACAAACAACAACAGCAAAAGCACACAAACTGTCAGCCATATTATCAACAAACAGCAACAGCAAAAGCACACAAACTATCAGCCATATTATCAACAAACAGCAACAGCAAAAGCACACAAACTGTCAGCCATATTATCAGCAAACAGCAACAGCAAAAGCACACAAACTATCAGCCATATTATCAGCAAACAGCAACAGCAAAAGCACACAACCTATCAGTCGTATTATCAACAAACAGCAACAGCAAAAGCACACAAACAATCAGCCATATTATCAGCGAAGGCACAAATAAAGAGAATAAACTGCAGAACTGTGGTAGCTGGGGAATCATCGGTTACCAGACAGTGAAGTTGGTTATGAGAGGGTGGAGAACTTCACTAGAATATTACGATTTCTTCACTAGAATAGTACGATTTCTAAGCACGATTTCTGGAATAGAAAGAGAGGGTGGACAAATCCCCAGAAAGATGAGATACCTTGGATAGAAACGAAGGTAATTTTCAGCACCAGGAACAGATTTTTCCATTGATACTGTCTCTCTTCCTTGGATTCCATTTTCGTCATCCAAAGTGTCAACAACACTTCGCTAGACGAAAGTGACATCCACCACCCCTTCCAGAGAGAAGGGTGATGGACGGAGGGAGGTAGGGGGAGAGAGAGAGATAGATAGATAGAGAGGAGAGAGAGAGAGAGAGAGACGGAGGAAAGGGAGGAGGTGAGGGAGGAGGGGGAGAGAGAGAGAGAGGAGAGAGAGAGAGAGAGAGAGAGAGAGAGAGAGGGAGGAGAAGGGAGTGAGGGAGGGAGGGGAGAGAGAGAGGAGAGAGAGAGAGAGGAGAGAGGAGAGAGAGAGAGAGGAGAGAGAGAGAGAGAGAGAGAGAGAGAGAGAGAGAGAGAGAGAGAGAGAGAGAGAGAGAGAGAGGAGGAGAGAGAGAGAGGCGATATCTGAGATAGAAACGACGCTAATTGTTAGCATCAGGAATTGATTTGTCCATTGACGCTGTTTTTCGTCCTTCGTTTCCCCTGTCGGCCCCAGAATAGATCACGGTCTACTGGCGATGAACCGGGCTCAGAAAAATACGATGTGTGGTTTGGGGGGGGGGGGGGGGGGGGTCTTGTTTTCTACTGCTAAGGCAGATAACTCGGGGAAAAAAAATGAAGCTTGGCGAGTCTTGTTTATGTCCCCCTTGTTTTGTGTGTCAGTTGACGTGGGTGGGCCTGAAGGTGGAAAGAATTAGTGAGCTGTCACAATCCTTTCACTTTGTGGTGTCGGCTTTTCTGTTTTTCTCTCCGTGTTTGTCTCACATTGGGTTTCTTAGGGAAAGGTCTATGTGTGTGTTGTGTTGTGTGTGTGTGTGTGTGTGTGTGTGTGTGTGTGTGTGTGTGTGTGTGTGGGGTGTGTGTGACAAACACTCTTTGTTTGCTGGCTTGTTTTTCAGTTTTCCGTTTCTTTCTAAGATATTTTTAGATACTGGTCCAAGGCCGTGAGGTCCAACTATATCCTCCACCCTATCCTGTCCCACTTTAGCATTAAAATCTCCCATATTTACAGTAACTTCTTGTGACAGACATTTATAGGCCATTTTATGAGGAAGGGGGATTTGGAGCACCTGGTCACAACGGGAAAGCTGGAGGGAAAGAAAATGCTGGACGGACTTGCAGAGTGGCTGGGGACGAGGGGGGTGGGTGGGAGAGATGCTAGGGGCAACAAGAGATAGAGACAGATGGAAGTCCATGATCGCCAACGCCATGCGGCAGGGCACCTGATAATGATGATGACTGGTCCAAGGAGAACAGTGGCACAGTGGTTCAGATGTTCACCTGCCAATAACTAAACTGGTGGTTCCAGGGTTCGTTTCCTGTTGAGACCTCGACTTTTCTGTTCAGTTGACCTGAAAATCGAACTGAATATCTAGTTTTTCGGAAGGGGACGAAAAAAGTGTTGGACCCATGTGCCCACGCAAAAAAAAAAAAAAAAAAAAAAAAAAAAAAAATGGCGCTGCAGTGCGGCGATGTGCTCTCAAAGAGGGCAGGCAGCCTGAGTTTCACATGGTAAATCCACTAACAAAAGAAATGAACAATAACAATAATAACAACAACAACAATAATAATAATAATATATAATAATAATAATAGTAGTAATAATAATGATAACAATAATAATCTTTTTTTTCTGCAAAATTTTCCCATGAAAACATTGAGATGCTTGATAGATGAGTCTGCTTTCAGTTTGAGTTTCAGTTTCTCAAGATAACGTCTCCGCGCTCGGAACGAATTCCATATGCACTAACGTCACAGGTGCCGTGTGTATGGTGATCATGGCACAAGCCTTAAGCCTGCACATAAATCCATGAGCTGGTCAGGTCCTGAGGCCCTACCTAGACTGTGTTTTACTTAGTCTATGTTTTATACTGGTATTGTATCAGCCTATCATTGGAATAATCTTGATTACACGTAAATGACATGTGTATCTGTGTAGCCTCAAAAAAGGAACATATATGTATAACGTAACTAACTAACTAACTAACTAACTAACTAACTAACTAACTAACTAACTAACTAACTAAGTAACTAAGTAAGTAAGTAAGTAAGTAAGTAAGTAAGTAACTAACTAACTAAATGTCTGAATCACAACACAATTAGCTATTCTGTATAAACTCGTCTCACTTGACAGAAAGCTCCCCCCCCCCCCCCTCCACCAGTCAATGCATAAGGCTTCAGCTGTCTACCAACTAGGTGAAGACAATAAAGTCTGCTTTCGGTTGATTCACAGTAATCGATTTTACACTGTTCGATTGCGTGATTGATATTGTAGGGTTTGAGTTCTTCGGTTGATTGATTGACGGATTAAGTGATATCTTAGTTCACAACCTATGATTTATTGATTGGATTTCTTGATTTTTTGATGTAAGGCCTATACTCCATCATACCATACACGGTAATATATCGTCAGCCATTCAAGTGATTGGTTGGACGGAGTGGTCGCCGCCAGGGGCGTCTCCTAGTGATTGTGTGTGTGAATGCATTGATCATCATCATCATCATCATC
>CM060308.1:12262675-12272675 GCA_030674185.1 Monoplex corrugatus | reverse complement strand
TGTAACCAATATTGTACCAGGAGTTTTGCATGGAGAGACAGAGTGGGTATGTTCACTCACTTGTAACCAATATTGTACCAGGAATTGCATGGAGAGACAGAGTGGGAGTGTTCACTCACTTGTAACCAATCTTGTACCAGGAATTGCATAGAGAGACATGTTCACTCACTTGTAACCAATATTGTACCAGAAGTACTGCATGGAGAGACAGTGGGTATGTTCACTCACTTGTAACCAATATTGTACCAGGAGTACTGCATGGAGAGACAGTGGGTATGTTCACTCACTTGTAACCAATATTGTACCAGGAGTTTTGTTTTGCATGAAGAGACAGAGTGGTTATGTTCACTCACTTGTAACCAATATTGTACCAGGAGTACTGCATGGAGAGACATGTTATGTTCACTCACTTGTAACCAATATTGTACCAGGAGTACTGCATGAAGAGACAGAGTGGTTATGTTCACTCACTTGTAACCAATCTTGTACCAGGAGTACTGTATGGAGAGACATGTTCAATCTTGTACCAGGAGTTTTGCATGGAGAGACAGAGTGGTTATGTTCACTCACTTGTAACCAATCTTGTGCTAGTAGTACTGCATGGGGAGACAGAGTGGTTATGTTCACTCACTTGTAACCAATCTTGTACCAGGAGTTTTGCATGGAAAGACAGAGTGGTTATGTTCACTCACTTGTAACCAATCTTGTACCAGGAGTTTTGCATGGAGAGACAGAGTGGTTATGCTCATTCACTTGTAACCAGTCTTGTACCAGGAGTTTTGCATGGTGAGACAGAGTGGGAATGTTCACTCACTTGTAACCAATCTTGTACCAGGAATTGCACTGAGAGACAGAGTGGGTATGTTCACTCACATGTAACCAATATTGTACTAGGTGTTTCGCATGGAGAGACAGAGTGGATATGTTAGTGGTGTCTTTCTCGTGACAACAGGCTCTAATTGATGGGCTTGATATCCTGTGTGGTCAGAAGATGTGGAGGATCCTTCTCATGTCTGGAGTTCGGTCCTAGCCTGCAACATAAACAAACAAACAAACAAACAAACAAACAAACAAACAAACAAACAAACAATAACTGGTCTGTTTGCTGCCCTCCTTAATGCTCCGTTCATTCTGGTGGTGTCAGCGTAGTGTTTCAGATGTCCCTTGCCACCACCATCACCACCACCATCACACCTCTGTCACTCACGTCCTCCTCCCCATTTCAAGACTTTCCCAGTGCCGAAGGTTTTTCGCAAGCTTAAAAAATCTGCCGGAAAATTATCGGCAGATTTGGGTGGAGCGTATACGGAATCGTCCCAGTGCGATGGGTTCATCTTGAACAAGCTCCGGTCTCGTCGGGCTAGAAGTGTGGAAAGGTGACAGCTTGTCCAAATGGGGGCTGTCTTGGAATCCTCTGTGGCCTGAGGACAAAAAGGGGGGTCTTCCATGAGCTGATGGCACAGAAAGGTGACAGCTTGTCCCAGTGGCTCTCTTGGAATCCTCTGGTGCCAGGGGACAAGGGGACCTTACTCAGGCTTGTAGTGCGGAAAGCTGACAGCTTGTCTAAATCACTGTCTGTCATCCTGCAGCACTCCCTGTGTCGTGTGTATATATGGACGGTGGCCACCGTCCAGTATGTCCAGTCCGGTTCACATCAGTAAGGGGTGGGGGTGGGGGTGGGAGTAGCGGGTTATATGCTGAAACTGGGTGCCAGACAAAACATTTGTATTTTGTCGAGCCAACCACCAACATAATATACATATATGTGTGTATACATATGTATAATATATATATATATATATATATATATATATATATATATATATATATATATATATATATATATATACAGGGGGTGGGTGGGTGTGTGCAAAAGTAGGTATACAGTAAGTATCACATCATTATTATAATGCTTAATTTCGCTCTCGATTAGATGAGTGTGAATACCGACGGCAAGCAGTTTGAGTATCTGAGGGATTAAATTAAGGCTGTGCTTGTTATTAAATGTATATACAATATTCATTTGTTTGTATAATAATGGAATGAGTATTGTACGTGTTTCCTTTTTTCATAACTGTATACCTACTTTTGCACCCCCGTGTATATATGTGTATATCTGTTATAATACACACACACACACATAGATTGAGCGAGCCAGAGTGAGTGAGCGAGCGAGAGAGCGAGAGCGAGAGAGAGAGAGAGAGAGAGAGAGAGAGAGAGAGAGAGAGAGAGAGAGATTTGTCCATGGTTCTGGCCCAAGGAAAAATAATGAAAATTCCACTCATGATTGGCTCTACCAAAACTGTTAACATTGTGACCCAAAGGACCCCAATATTTGAGCATAAACAGGGTCTCCTAGTCAGCAAATGAATCAATTTTAACCTTTTCCTGTCCTCCTCTACAAGACGTTGGTAGAGCAGGTAAGGGAGTGAAAGGGTTTTATATGAGTTTTTGAGGACTTGGAGCTGTTTTCTAAGGTGCCTTCATATGATCCCTTGGAGCTGTTTTCTGTTAAGGTGTCTTCAAATGATCCCTTGGAGCTGTTTTCTGTTTTCATATGATCCCTTGGAGCTGTTTTCTATTAAGGTGTCTTCAAATGATCCCTTGGAGCTGTTTTCTATTAAGGTGTCTTCAAATGATCCCTTGGAGCTGTTTTCTGTTTTCATATGATCCCTTGGAGCTGTTTTCTGTTAAGGTGTCTTTCAAATGATCCATTGGAGCTGTTTTCTGTTTTCATATGATCCCTTGGAGCTGTTTTCTGTTAAGGTGTCTTCATATGATCCCTTGGAGTTGTTTTGTTTTCATATGATCCCTTGGAGCTGTTTTCTGTTAAGGTGTCTTCAAATGATCCCTTGGAGCTGTTTTCTGTTTTCATATGATCCCTTGGAGCTGTTTTCTGTTAAGGTGTCTTCATATGATCCCTTGGAGCTGTTTTCTGTTTTCATATGATCCCTTGGAGCTGTTTTCTGTTAAGGTGTCTTCATATGATCCCTTGGAGCTGTTTTCTGTTAGGTGTCTTCAAATGATCCCTTGGAGCTGTTTTCTGTTAAGGTGTCTTCAATGTCCTTGGAGCTGTTTCTGTTAAGGTGTCTTCAAATGATCCCTTGGAGCTGTTTTCTGTTTTCATATGATCCCTTGGAGCTGTTTTCTGTTAAGGTGTCTTCATATGATCCCTTGGAGCTGTTTTCTGTTTTCATATGATCCCTTGGAGCTGTTTTCTGTTAAGGTGTCTTCATATGATCCCTTGGAGCTGTTTTCTGTTAAGGTGTCTTCATATGATCCCTTGGAGCTGTTTTCTGTTTTCATATGATCCCTTGGAGCTGTTTTCTGTTAAGGTGTCTTCAAATGATCCCTTGGAGCTGTTTTCTGTGTTCATATGATCCCTTGGAGCTGTTTTCTGTTTTCATATGATCCTTGGAGCTGTTTTCTGTTAAGATGTTTTCATATGATCCCTTGGAACTGTTTTCTGTTTTCATATGATCCTTGGAGCTGTTTTCTGTTTTCATATGATCCTTGGAGCTGTTTTCTGTTAAGGTGTCTTCAAATGATCCCTTGGAGCTGTTTTCTGTTAAGTGTCTTCATATGATCTGAAGGGAGTGAGCTTTGCTCATCTGCTGACCTCCAAAGTGTCCTTGACTTTGTCAGGGTTTTGTACACAGGCCCACGCATGTAGATAGACTGACCAAACCATCTACCAGACACAGCCAAACACACGCACACACCAAACACACACAAACGAACAGTCACGCACCACGTAGCAAACACACACACACAACAACACACATCACACGTCACACGACGACACACACACACAACCACACACACTGCACACACACACACACACCAACGTCGCACACACACACACCCCACACACATACACACACACACACATCGCAAACGACCTTTTTTCAACACACACACACTAAGGCTCAACACACCACCACAGCTCACACGCACGCACAAACACACACTTGCACACACTCCAAACACACGCACAGTTGACAACACACACCAGTAATAACTACACACAACCATCAACAACACAGCCAAACTACACACAAACACACACACACACACACACCACACCAACACAGAACACACACATACATCACAGACACACAACCACACACACACACACGCACACACACACCACACACACACACACACACACACACACACACACACACACACACACACACACAACACACACAACACACACACACACCACCAGACACACACATACACAGACACACACAACACACACACACACAGACACAGATACAGACACACACACACACATACACACACACACACACACACACACACACACACACACACACACATGGCGTGAGCTCCTACGCACGCACCAACACTCGCACACCCGCCTTGTCCTGTTTAATATTACGTACATGGGGAAGATGGAAACGTAGATTGAAGGTCTAGCTCCTCAGGCTAAAAACGCAAATGTTATTCTCTGATCCTTTTCTCTCCATCCCTCCCATCTCCCTTTCTCCCCCCGCAGCCTATTTCCAGAATCCACCTACGCTTGCTTGGAGGACAGACGTGGGCATTTACATGGGTGCCTGTAGCTATGGGATGTAGCAGATGTTTTCAGGCTGCTTAGTGATTGTGAGATGGGGGTTGGGTGTGGTTGGTTAGGACAACATACTGTTTCTTGTCTCTGTATTTCATTCTCTCCTTCGTTGGTTTTCTTTCATATCTTAGATAGATTGACCAACCCATGAAAGACAAATAAAACTCACTCACGCACACACACACACACACACACACACACACACACACACACACACACACACACACACACACACACACACACACACACACACACACACATTCCTAATGAAAACTGGTTCCATCGCACCAGTCCCGTCTAAAGGACGCTCACAAGAGAGCTTTCGAACAGCTGGCAAAAGTCTGCTGCCCAAAGAGAAAACCAGCGACGCAAAAGGCCGGTCTCGATCTACATGTAGGAGACTTTGTCTTTCTCCGAAACCGTCAGAAAGGCAAACTACAAGACGTCTGGAGACCAGAGCCACATCGGGTCTTTGCTAGACCTTACGACAACGATGTCTATGTTGTTCGACCTGTGGGAGGAGGAAATGACCTCACAGTCAACCGAAAAGACCTAATGCAGATGGCCAGTCCGGGAGAAGAATGGGAAGAAGGAGGGCCGTTGTCATCACCATCAGCATCCCGAAGAGGAGATAAACCAGCATCGACTCCGAGTCTGAAGAAGAATGGTTTCCTAGCGCAAGAACCTACTATTCCTGTGCCAGTGCCAAGACGTCTTGAGACTGGCAGCAAAAGCGAGGAAGATATATGCAGAGAAATCGGTCATCTTCGAATGAGAAAAATTCACAGAAAATTGAAAGACTTGAAGGACTTAAATTGAGAGATAATAGGGAAATTGTTGTCAATCTTTAAAGCTAATCTTTAAAGTTTAATGGCCGTTGTAGATCCTTAAATTTAACCTTCGTAATTTAAAGACTGTTTAAATTGGAAATAATTGTCAATTTTAAAGTTAGTCTTTAAAGCTTAAAAGAGGATAGAAAAGAGGACCCAGCAAATTTTTTTAAAATCAATTTTTTTTCGGGAATCTTTACAAAAGTCTTAGATCGAAGTCGGTTTATGAGAGACACTTCTATAATTTAAATGTGGGAATGAAAAAATCTACCGCGTGTGGCGAACTTCTTTGTGAGAATTGGACGTCGGAAATTAGATTCCTGTTTGTATTGATTCAATCTGCCTTATTTAGATAATAACGCAATTGAATCAAATTCGGTGCCCATAAATATCTTTGTGGAATTAGATTCCTGTTTGTATTGATTCAATCTGCCTTATTTAAATATAACGCAATTGAATCAAATTCGGTGCCCATAAATATGTTTGTAGTTCAATTTGCCTTATTTAAACAATAACCGCAAGATTTTTTCCTCTATCTTTATTGATTCAATGTACCTTATTCAAATAATAATGCAGATGAATCTAGTTTCTTTTTAAGTTTGTCCCCATCCTTTCTTGATTCGAAATTGCCTTATCATATATAACGCAAATCGTATCAAGTCTTTAATGTTTTTTTTTTGAAAAAAAAAAATCGGTTCCAGAAGGCTTGGAAATATTTGGGGGGGGGGGGTGGGGGGGGGGTAATTGTGATAATGAGGAAACGAAGATAGCCTTAAAGTTGAGTTCCCTTGTTTATTCTAGGAAGTGTCACCCATAATAATGACGTCATCGCTGATAATCGTCATTTCCGCTTCGTTGATCTGGTGGTTGCCAAATAATTTTCCTAAAAGGTAGCGACTTTAATCGTATCCTTTTGGAGGCAACATTTCAGGTAAATGTGTAGTATTTTATCGATAAATAAATGGAATCTATAAATAGTTAAGATTAGGAATCATTGCGATGATCGATGTTATGCAAATATCAATCAGCTCCAAGGCAGCGATCACCACAATCAAAATTTCTAACATCTAGATCTAAATACATTTTGTCGTAGATCACAAAATATCGAGTTCCATAAAAAAAAAAAAACATAAATAGATGAATGGTTTAGAATTATTTGATAAATATTGTGAAGTAGTGACGACCACTGCCATGGCTGTTGCCCTGGAATAAGCCATTCTGTTGATTTGTCGCCATGGCAGTGTGTACGTCGTTGTCAAAGAAATTGCTGGGTGCCTCAAATATAAGCAGATCCTCCTAGGTCCTCGGAGATGATGATGAACGATTAAATGGTTGAGATGTCCGATCCACCGGTTGCCTGCTTTGAGTCTGGAATGTGTGATGCATTGAGTCTGTCAACTTAGTACTGCTTCTCCGAACTCATAGGGTTCACAAAACCCACCTCATCTGCGCCCCGCAACATTTTTGGTGTCAGAAGTGGGAACACACATTCAAGATGGCGGAGACTCCTGATGGATAAAAATGTCGGCAGTGAGAGATAACAGGAAATAGTCTAAAATGACCAGGACAAGACGGGGGCGCCTTGCTGAACAGAGGCAAGAAGCTACGTCTGCGGAAAAGACCGATTACGAGAGGCCGTCGACCAGCGACAAGCGAGACAGGATCGAAAAGGCAGAGACTGTCCCTTCAAATGGCGCTTCGACCGCGGTTACCACGGGCACGCAGAGCGGGACAACTTCCATCACATCTATACCCAGCTCTGCGGAACTCGTGAGTACGATCGTTGAACTAAAAAACATCGTACTGGATCTGCGCAACCAGGTCAGTACTTAGAAAGGACTGTGCTTGCGCAGATGGAGGCCCGGTCGACAGCAACCGCACCATCAAGCCGACCAGGAACAGTCATACACAGACAGATAATTCCACAACCCTACGTACGCAGACGTTCTAAAACAAAAGCACACACGCAGAAACCAAACAGAACACACACAGAAACACAAAACACACACGCAAACACACATCACACACACATTCACACAACACACACACACACACACTACTCACACCACACACTCACACCACACACAACACACACCACACACCACACCACACACACACAGCACACACACCACACACCACCACACCACACCACACACACCACACCAACCACACCACACCACCACACCACACCACACCCACAACACCACACCACCCCACACACACACACCACACCACACACACACCACACCTCACACACCACCACACACACACACACCACATCACCATCACACACACCAACCACCCCACACACACACACACACACACACACACAACACACATAACACACATCACACACACACACACACACCTCACACACACACACTCACACAGACACACAGACACACACACCATCACACAGACACACAGACACACACACTCACACAGATACCCCACACACACACACACACACACACACTCACACAGACACACACACACACGCACGCACACACACACACACACACACACACAGCGCGAGCGCGTACGCACGCACCAACACTCGCACACTCCGGCTTGTCCAGTTTAATATTACGTACATGGGGAAGATGGAAACGTAGATTGAAGGTCTAGCTCCTCAGGCTAAAAACGCAAATGTTATTCTCTGTTCCTTTTCTCTCCATCCCTCCCATCTCCCCCCCCCCCCCCCCCCCGCAGCCATTTCCAGAATCCTCCTACGCTTGCCTGGAGGACAGACCTGGGCATTTACATGGGTGCCTGTGGCTATGGGATGTAGCAGATGTTTTCAGGCTGCTTAGTGATTGTGAGATGGGGGTTGGGTGTGGTTGGTTAGGACAACATACTGTTTCTTGTCTCTGTATTTCATTCTCTCCTTCCTTGTTTTCTTTCATATCTTTCCCCCGTCTCCTATCAGGGTTCTGGTAACACGGATTTAGATTCGTCCGAAATTGAAAACGAATAGCGAATGGGTTTCTGGAATAATGACAGCTGGAAATAGATGGATCAATAGTCGACGTTTTCACTCTCTTTTTTTTGTGTGTGGATGTTTTTGGTCAGTACCCCTTCATTTGTGCTGTTTATTCCTTTTCTAAAATGATATCTTTTTTTTTATAGAATGGAAATATTTATTACATACCGCCTTTCTGTTTTGAGACAGGGGGTAAAATGAGAGAGAGAGGGAGAGAGAGAGAGAGAGAGAGAGAGAGAGAGAGAGAGAGAGAGAGAGAATCATTTTACACGTGGCAGAGAGAGAAAAAAGAAAGAATGAGAGAGAGAGAGAGAGAGAGAGAGAGAGAGAGAGAGAGAGAGAGAGAGAGAGAGAATCATTTTACACGTGGCAGAGAGAGAAAAAAGAATGAGAGAGAGGGAGAGAGAGAGAGAGAGAGAGAGAGAGAGGGAGGGGAGAGAGAGTCATTTTACACACGGCAGAGAGAAAAAGAAAGGAAGGAAGAAAGAAAGAAAGAAAGAGAGAGAGAGAGAGAGGGGTAGGAGGGTCAGAGGGACGTAATCAGTGGAAGTGAAACAAAGGGATGTAATTTTGAAGTCTGACATGTAAATATGGTTTCTTGTTTGTGGTGCTTTCCCTTCCATCGTTTTACATGCTGCCTTTTGCGTGGAGAGACAGAGCGGATGTGTTCAACTCACTTGTAACCAGTCTTGTACTAGTATTGCATGGAGAGACAGTTCGTGTTCACTCACTTGTAACCAATCTTGTACTAGTATTGCATGGAGAGACAGTTCATGTTCACTCACTTGTAACCAATCTTGTACTAGTATTGCATGGAGAGACAGTTCGTGTTCACTCACTTGTAACCAATCTTGTACTAGTATTGCATGGAGAGACAGTTCGTGTTCACTCGTTTGTAACCAGTCTTGTACTAGTATTGCATGGAGAGACAGTTCGTGTTCACTCGTTTGTAACCAATCTTGTACTAGTATTGCATGGAGAGACAGTTCATGTTCACTCACTTGTAACCAATCTTGTACTAGTATTGCATGGAGAGACAGTTCGTGTTCACTCGTTTGTAACCAATCTTGTACTAGTATTGCATGGAGAGACAGTTCGTGTTCACTCGCTTGTAACCAATCTTGTACTAGTATTGCATGGAGAGACAGTTCGTGTTCACTCACTTGTAACCAATCTTGTACCAGGAATTGTTGGAGAGGCAGATTGGGTAATAGGTTCACTCATTTGTAACCAATCTTGTACTAGTATTGCATGGAGAGACAGTTCATGTTCACTCGCTTGTAACCAATTTTGTTCCAGGAGTTGTATGGAAAGGTAGAGTGGGTAACGTGTTCACTCACTTGTAACCAATCTTGTACTAGTATTGCATGGAGAGACAGTTCGTGTTCACTCACTTGTAACCAATCTTGTACTGGTATTGCATGGAGAGACAGTTCGTGTTCACTCACTTGTAACCAATCTTGTACTAGTATTGCATGGAGAGACAGTTCATGTTCACTCACTTGTAACCAATCTTGTACTAGTATTGCATGGAGAGACAGTTCATGTTCACTCACTTGTAACCAATCTTGTACTAGTATTGCATGGAGAGAC
>CM060308.1:12235175-12257675 GCA_030674185.1 Monoplex corrugatus | reverse complement strand
TGCCGCAAGCACTGCTTGCCCTCCATATGCATCTGTCCCTTGTTGCCACAAGCACTACGTACCCTCCTATGCATCTGTCCCTTGTTGCCGCAAGCACTACATGCCTCCATATGCATCTGTCCCTTGTTGCCACAAGCACTACATACCCTCCATATGCATCTGTCCCTTGTTGCCGCAAGCACTACATGCCCTCCATATGCATCTGTCCCTTGTTGCCACAAGCACTACGTACCCTCCATATGCATCTGTCCCTTGATGCCACAAGCACTGCATACCCTCCATATACATCTTCCTTGTTGCCACAAGCACTACGTACCCTCCATATACATCTGTCCCTTGTTGCCGCAAGCACTACTGCCCTCCATATGCATCTGTCACTTGTTGCCGCAAGCACTACTTACCCTCCATATACATCTGTCCCTTGTTGCCGCAAGCACTACTTACCCTCCATATACATCTGTCCCTTGTTGCCACAAGCACTACTTACCCTCCATATGCATCTGTCCCTTGTTGCCACAGCACTACTTACCCTCCATATACATCTGTCCCTTGTTGCCGCAAGCACTACATACCCTCCATATACATCTGTCCCTTGTTGCCACAAGCACTACTTACCCTCCATATGCATCTGTCCCTTGTTGCCACAAGCACTACATACCCTCCATATGCATCTGTCCCTTGTTGCCGCAAGCACTGCTTTACCCTCCATATGCATCTGTCCCTTGTTGCCACAAGCACTACATACCCTCCATATGCATCTGTCCCTTGTTGCCACAAGCACTACATACCCTCCATATGCATTGTCCTTGTTGCAGCAAGCACTGCTACCTCATATGATCTGTCCCTTGTTGCAGCAAGCACTACGTACCTACAAACACAATAATTCATTAAGATACTGACAGCAAACTGTGCATCAGAATAATGACCATGCTGATCACAGATGAGGAGTATATAGGGGACAATGAGCGAGACAGTAAGAGGAGGGTATGTGACCACATTACATGAACATTAAATCGGTCACGATGCAATCATCATTTGCTTGCAAGACGGGGAGATTGTGATGGTAAGAAAGCTGCTCAGACGCAGTGTAGAGCTGACTTCGTGTCCAGCCGCTTATCCTTTGAAGGAGACCCCACCACAAACGGCATTAATATAGGTCTTTCTTGTATAGCGCTATTCTGCAAACACAGTCGGACTCTCTGCGCATTATATACAGACATTTTAGCTGAGCAAAAGTTGTTCAGCTGTTAGGCGAACTGACCACCGTCCATTGTTGTTGCACTGTCTCTATGTACAATGTGGGCGGTAACAAAAGGAATACTGAAAGGGAGATAATCATCAACTTGTCAGTCGTCGATGAGAATCCTCTTTGGCGCTGTTTTGTTTCTTCATCCTTCTTATCCACGATGGCAATCAGATGATTGCTGTCGTTAGAGTGAATAAGCTTTGTCAGCCACCCTCTATGTTTGTGTTGTTGACGGCCAGATTGGTGTAGAGTCCCCGATTTGCAGTTTGACTGCGTGGGGTTGTATGGGTCAGAACCTGGCTTAACCCTTTGACTCCTACACCCTATCCATCAAGGGCAAAAAACTTAAACATTTTGACTCCCTCACCTTATCCGCCAGCTTCCTCGCAGGCGGGAAGCTGGTGGATAGGGTGAGGGAATCAAAAGGTTAAGTTTTTGTTTTGTTAGCATGGTTGAAAATGCGGGATACTGTTGGACAGTGTGCAGGGGTCAAAGGGTTAAATGAAAACTGTGTGTCTGGGTTTTGGTCTGCCCAGCTGTGAATGGGTATAATAGAATTCAGAGCCTTAAAATGCCTATGGTATCATATAGAGGCTGGCCACAAGAGACATCGTATCTTCGTTGCTGCCTTCATGCCGGTAGCATACTTGACAGTAAAGAACTGGTCCCATAACCCTGAGGTCGTAGATGATAGGAGATAGGTCCTTATCCCCGTTGTCATTTCAAGACGTAGGGTTTTGCACAGGATCAAGAAATATGCTAGATATTTGCCTGCAGATTTGGGTAGAGCGCACATATGCACTTGAACAAACTTCAGACATTGTGATTTCTTTTGTTGTGGTTCATTAATTTGAATTTGGGTGGAGCGCGTATGCAGTTGTTCGTGTGCAATGAATCTCTCATGAATAAATTTCAAACATAATCTTGTTTTGATTCCTTCTATTCCGGTTCATTAATTTGACTTGCGTGTGAGTTTTGATTTCTTGAATTTATCTTTAAAAAAAGATATCTTGATATTTGATCCATTAACTAGCGTTTCGGTTTCAGTGTAATCTGAAAAATATTTGTTAATGTTTGTACATTAACTTGCGTTTTATGGTCAATTTCTCGAAATAATTTGGAAAAAAATATGTTTTTAGCCTTTGTACTATATTTACTTGTGTTTTATTTTCAGTTTCTGGAAGGAAGCAGAAAAAAAAAGGTTTGTACCTTTAATTTTTGTTTCAGTTTCTTGAATCTGAAAATTATTTGTTAAGATTTTTAGTCACCTGTATCGGTCTCCCTCTCTCATTTCTTTCCGTCTTGTCGTGTCTTTGTCTGCCTGTCTGTTTATTTGTCTGTCTGTCTGTCTGTCTGTTGTCTCTGTCTCTGTCTCTGTCTCTCTGTGTCTGTGTGTCTGTCTCTGTCTGTGTCAGTCTGTCTGTCTCTGTCTCTGTCTGTCTGTCTGTCTCTCTCACCCCCCTCTGTGATAACATTGATATCGAAGAAGCCCTTGTCGGACAAACTGTTAATCAAGGGCCTTATTGTCCAGAGTCCTTTAATCCGGCCACCTCCCAACACCTTGTCTGATGTAGATGTCTGTGATGCTGATGATGAAACGTGAGCCGGACATACAGACTTGACCACTGGTCAGTAATCGTTTCTTTAGGAGAAGATGTAAGGCTAGCGAGGCTGGACCTAGTGCTTTTGTGTGATGAAGTCTTTCTGTTTTTCTTTCTTTTTTCATTTTTTTCTTTTCATTCTTTCTTTCTTTCTTCTTTTTTCTTTCTTTCTTTCTTTCTTTCTTTTCTTTCTTTCTTTCTTTCTTTCTTCTCTGTCTGTCTGTCTTTCTTTCTGTCGTTCGTTCTTTTTCTTATTTTGTTTACTGTACTCTGTTTGTATCTCTTGGATAGACAGAAAGACATCCGCAATAGACACTTCCGACACACACACACACACACAACGTACACAGTCACACGCATACACATACACATTTGCACACAAACCCACACACCACACACACACACACACACACACACACACACACACACAAACACACACACACACACACACACACACACACACACACACACACACACACACACACACACACGGATCACTCACATCCAACACAACACACACCACACACACACACACACACACACACACACACACACACACACACACACACACACACACACACACACAACACACACACACACACACAACGCATTCACATCACACCCCCAAGCACACACAACAACACACACACACAACACATACACACACACATACACCACACACACACACACACACACACACACACACACACACACACCCGCGCATTCACTCACCCCCCCCCCCCCCCAAGCACACAATCATGCACAGACACACAGACACACACAGACATCAAACACACACAGACTCAGACACACACAGACACACACACACACACACACACACACACACACACACACACACACAACACACACACACACCACTTCATACCCCATGCACACAAACATACACAGAGATACACACGCAAAAACACACACACACACATACACACACATTACCTTGTATAGGTGTGGTGGTTGCAATAGAGTGAAATAGAGGGTGAACTATACATTCAGTGGTCAGTGAATGGTCAGTCAGAAGTGTGTTTTTCAGGACATGATGTTGTTGGGACCAGTCCAGCAGGACCTACTGCCATTGTGCTTCAGTAAGGACGTTTTCTGGGGACAGCAACCTCTCTGACTCATTGTCTTCCTGTTTCCCATCTGTCTCTGTGTCTCTCTGTCTCTCTTTGTCCATCTCTGACGCATTCTCTCCCTGTCTCTTTGTCTTTTCTGTCCTTGTCTGATAAATTCTCTCCTGTCTCTCTCTTCTCTTTCTGTCTCTCTGTGTCTATGTCTCTGTCTCTCTGTGTCTGTCTATGTCTCTGTCTCTCTGTGTCTCTTCTGTGTCCATCTCTGTCTCTGTGTGTGTCTCTCTCTGTCCCTCTCTGACCCCTTCTCTTCCTGTCCCTTTCTGTCTTTATGCCTCTCTCTGTGTCCATTTCTGACTCTTTGTCTCCCTGTCTCTCTCTGTGTGTCCATCTCTGTCTCTTTGTCTCCCTGTCTCTCTCTGTGTCCATTTTGACTCTTGTCCCTGTCTTCTCTGTGTTCATCTCTGTCTCTTGTCTCCTGTCTCCTCTGTGTCCATTTCTGACTCTTTGTCTCCCTGTCTCTCTGTGTGTCCATCTCTGTCTCTTGTCTCCCTGTCTCTCTCTGTCTTTCTCTGTCCATTTCTGACTCGTTATCCTCCTGTCTCTGTCTCTGAGTCTCTCTCTGTCATGTCACTCATTCTGTTCCTCTCTCTGTCTTTGTGTCTTTCTCTATCCATGTCAGACCATTCATCCTGTCTCGTCTCTTTGTCTCTCTTTGTCCATGCCTGACTCATTCTATTCTGTCTCTTGTCTCTCTTTGTCCATCTCTGACTCATTCCTGCCGTCTCTCTTTGTCTCTCTCTGTCCATCTCTGACTCATTCTCTCACCGTCTCTCCATGTCTCTCTCTCTGTCCATCTCTGACTCATTCTCTGCCCGTCTCTCTTTGTCTCTCTCTGTCCATCTCTGACTCATTCTCTCACCGTCTCTCCATGTCTCTCTCTCTGTCCATCTCTGACTCATTCTCTCCTTGTCTCGCCCTGTCCGTATGTCGGTCTCTTTCTGTCTCTCTGTGTCTATGTCTCTGTCTCTTTTGTGTCTGTCTCTGTCTCTGTGTCTGTGTCTGTCTATGTCTCTGTCTCTCTGTGTCTGTCTCTATGTCTGTCTCTGTCTCTGTCCATCTCTGACTCATTCTCTCCTTGTCTCGCCCTGTCCGTATGTCGGTCTCTTCTGTCTCTCTTGTCATGTCTCTGTCTCTCTGTGTCTGTCTATGTCTCTGTCTCTCTGTGTCTGTCTATGTCTATGTCTCTGTCTCTGTGTCTGTCTCTGTGTCTGTCTCTGTCCTCTCTGACTCATTGTCTCCTTGTCTGTGTCTCTCTGTCCGTCTGTGACTTATTCTCTCCCTGTCTCTCTATGTTCTTGTGTCTGTTTCTTTCTGTGTCTGTCCGTTCTGTCTGTCTGTCTGTCTGTCTGTCTCTCTCTCTCTCTCTCTCTCTCTCTCTTTTTGTCTCTCTGATTCATCCGTAATCTGAATAGCGTCGAAGATCGTATTGGACAAATCTTTGATCAAAGTGGTGTTATTGTCCATCGACTCTTTTGTCCGGCCACCGAGTGACACGTTGTCTGATGAAGATGTGTGTAGTGGTGGTGATGATGAAACGTGAGCCGGACATAGAGACTTGACCACTGGTCAGGGCTCTTTTCTGTAGGACAGAATGTAAGGGGAGTGGGGTCGGACCCACTGCTATTGTGCTCCTCTAATGAAGTTTCCTTTGGAATGCGGGCTCACAAAGAACGGAAAAGATTGATTTGATTGATTTGGTTCAGTTTTTACGTCGACACCCACCTCAAGTGATATGGCCAACAGGGATAACCATCCCAGGGAAGTGGGGGAAGGGGGACCTATCTAATCCTATACTGACACCACCAGAACAACATGATGTTAAGATGGGTCAGTGAGAAGGCCAGTTTTAATGTAGCGCACCCCGGGATTCGAACCCACAACCATTAGCATGTGAATCCGACGCTCAAACAAACTAAGCTACTGGGGCCCGCTGTGCAGAAAAGAAACCCCACGTTCACATTTATTTTAACTGACTGGTTTTCCTCTGGAATCTTTAATTCACGAAATGGCAATAATGCGGGTCAGACAATGGTTAAAACAAAGGTTAGGGAGTTCCGACTGCTAAGTGTTGAGACTATAGTAAAGGAGAGAACCTGGTAGCTGTGCGAGTTTGGCGGCTTGGCGGACTACTCAATAGAAAGATATGAAGGCCCGGAGAGAAGTAAGGAGGGTTCTTTCATTCTCTTTTTGTTCGGTAGCAGACTGGAGCTAGTTGGTGTGCGTTGTGTGGCTTTGTCCCGTGGTTTAAACACACACACACACACACACACACACACACACACAACACCACACACACACACACTACCGTCTAATATCACTTATAGTGAAAAGACGTTAAATCAAGGAACGAACGAACACACACACGTATATATATATATTTATATATGGAGAGAGAGAGAGAGAGAGAGAGAGAGAGAGAGAGAGAGAGAGAGAGAGAGAGAGAGAGGACGTTTGTGGGAAAGTTTTAGTTTCAGTTTCTCAAGATGACATCTCTGCGCTCGGAAGAATTCTATATGCACTAACGTCACAGGTGCCATGTGTATGGTGATCATGGCACATGCCTTAAGCCTGCACATAAACCCATGAGCTGACCAGGTCAGACCCTACCTAGCCTGTATTTTACCTAGTCTATATTTTATACTGGTATTATATCAGCCTATCATCATCATCATGTGCCCTGCCACATGGCGTTGGCGATCATGGCCCTCCATATGCATCTATTCCTTGTCACTGCAATTGCATCTTCCACGCTCTCTGTCCTCAACCACCTTGCAAGTGCATCCAATATTTTCTCCCTGGGTCTATCTGGTGTTCTCTTTCCCTACAGCTTTCCTGTTGTAACCAGGTGCTCTAATTCCCCTGTCCTCTTTAAATGTTCTTAAAATGTTGCTTGTCTTTTCCTAATCTTCTTTATCAAAGATCTTTTTGTGTCTACCTCCAAAAGGACTCGGTTTTTTTTCTTTGCTGTCCATGGAGCTCTCAGCATTCTTAGAAATTACATTTTGGCTGCCTCAATCTTGTTCTGGCTTTGCGTTTTGAACACACACACACACACACACACACACACACCACACACACACACACACACACACACACACACACACCCCACACACAACACACACACACACACACACACACAACACACACACACACACATATGTATGTAATATACATATATATATTCTCAGTCTTGTTTCCTCAATCTTGTTCTGGCTTTACGTTCAATTGGGTGTCCAGTATGCGGCCGCCTGTACGCATCATGAGAGTACACAAATAAAGTGCTAGGTTGGACTTTATCGACTGCGATAGTCGTCCATATATATCTGTGGAGAGAGAGAGAGAGAGGAGAGAGAGAGAGAGAGAGAGAGAGGAGAGAGAGAGAGAGAGAGAGAGAGATGTAGATGTGACGTTTG
Source organism: Monoplex corrugatus (assembly GCA_030674185.1). Taxonomy (NCBI): domain Eukaryota; kingdom Metazoa; phylum Mollusca; class Gastropoda; order Littorinimorpha; family Ranellidae; genus Monoplex; species Monoplex corrugatus. The sequence continues at coordinate 12,250,267 of CM060308.1, read as the reverse complement.
TGGAAATGGTGTGGGTGTGGGAATGTTTGGGAAATTTGAGCTGATCGACACAAACGAAAAGTCATGGGACAGCATAAACTTCCAACTATGAAACCTGTCTTTCCCTGACCCTGTCTACGACCTTACAAGAACTTCCTGCAGGAAGCTGGTAGCAGCTGGTGGGTAGGCTGAGGGTGTGAAAGGGTTAAGGTTGAAAGGAACAAGCAGTGATTAAAGTCTCTGAGGAGCGAACAATTAGAAGACCCGTGTAGAGGCCGAACGGTGAAAGACTCTACGAGGAATGGACAATAGAAGAGCTGTGTAAAGGCTCTTCAGGGCTGACTGTCTTGGAGGGCTGAACAATGGAGGCATTGTCAACAGCGGCTCTTCTCCTCTGTCACTGGAGGTGTCTGGACCAGACTGATCTTGGCCAAAGCTTTTTCAGAGTGAGTGATCTTGGCAGGGCCTGTTTCCTTTACTGTGATTGTGGGTTTGTTTTCCGTCTGTCTGTGCCTGTGTGGCTGCTGTTTGGCAGTCTGTGGCTGCTGTTTGGCTGGGTGTGCCTGTCTGTGGTTGCTGTTTGGCGGTCTGTGGCTGCTGTTTGGCTGTCTGTGGCTGCTGTTTAGCTGTCTGTGGCTGCTGTTTGGCTGTGTGTGCCTGTCTGTGGCTGCTGTCTGGCTGTCAGTGCCTGTCTGTGGCTGCTGTTTGACTGTGCTGTGGCTGCTGTTTGCCTGTCGGTGGCTGCTGTTTGCCTGTCTGTGGCTGCTGTTTGACTGTGGCTGCTGTTTGCCTGTCTGTGGCTGCTGTTTGGCTGTCTGTGGCTGCTGTTTGCCTGTCTGTGGCTGCTGTTTGGCTGTCTGTGGCTGCTGTTTGGCTGTCTGTGGCTGCTGTTTGCCTGTCTGTGGCTGCTGTTTGACTGTGCCTGTGGCTGCTGTTTGCCTGTCTGTGGCTGCTGTTTGGCTGTCTGTGCCTGTCTGTGACCACTACTTGGCTGTCTGTGCCTGCTGTTTGGCTGTCTGTGCCTGTCTGGCTGTTGTTTGACTGTGCCTGTGGCTGTCTGTGACCGCTCCTTGGCTGTTTGTGCCTGTCTGTGGCTGCTGTTTGTGCCTGTGGCTGCTGTTTGGCAGTCTGTGGCTGTTGTTTGGCTGGGTGTGCCTGTCTGTAGCTGCTGTTTTGCTGGGTGTGCCTCTGTGGCTGCTGTTTGGCTGTCTGTGGCTGCTGTTTGGCTGGGTGTGCCTGTCTGTGGCTGCTGTTTGCCTGTCTGTGGCTGCTGTTCGGCTGTCTGTGGCTGTCTGACCGCTCCTTGGCTGTCTGTGCCTGTCTTTAGCTTCTGTTTGACTGTGTCTGTGGCTGCTGTTTGGCTGTCTGTGGCTGCTGTTTGGCTGGGTGTGCCTGTCTGTGGCTGCTGTTTGCCTGTCTGTGGCTGCTGTTCGGCTGTCTGTGGCTGTCTGACCGCTCCTTGGCTGTCTGTGCCTGTCTTTGGCTTGTTTGACTGTGTCTGTGCCTGTCTGTGGCTGCTGTTTGGCTGTCTGTGGCTGCTGTTTGGCTGGGTGTGCCTGTCTGTGGCTGCTGTTTGCCTGTCTGTGGCTGCTGTTCGGCTGTCTGTACCTGTCTGTGACCGCTCCTTGGCTGTCTGTGCCTGTCTTTGGCTTCTGTTTGACTGTGTCTGTGGCTGCTGTTTGGCTGTCTGTGACCACTACTTGGCTGTCTGTGCCTGTCTGTGGCTGCTGTTTGGCTGTCTGTGTCTGTTTCTGCTGCTAGTCTGGCTGGCTGGCTGTGACTGTGGCTGTTTTTGTCTGAGGTTTTCTGTCCATGGCTGTCGATGGTTGGGTGTGGTTGTCTGGTTGTGTTGTCTGGCTGTCTGTGGCTGTTTAGCTGTGACTGGCTGATTATGGTTGTGGCTGTTTATGGCTGTCTGTGGTTGTTTCTCGTCTGTGTCTGTCTGTGTCCGTCTGTAGCTAGCTATAAATCTGTCGATAGAGCTAGCTGTATTGAGAAACCTGGTTGATGTAGAAGAGGAGATCATGGTTGAGAAGCAAAGTAACGATGTGTCTGTGTGTCCGGAACATCATGCTTAGCCTCTTTGCGAACGAACGAATACCCCCCCCCCCTGCCACCGTCTGTGGGGAACTTCCGACTGCTGATCGTCAAAGGGAGAGGACTAGCAGCTGTATGAGCTGGCAGCTGGGCGGTCTGCCCAATAGAAAGGTGAAGGTCTGGAGTGAGGCAAAGGAGGTCTCCTCCGTTTTTTTCTTGGTCCAGTATGGGCTGGACATGGCTGATGTGCGTTGTGTGACTGTGTCCTGTGGTTTGTCATCTCCCCACCTTGCTGTTCAGCTGGTGAAATTGGTGAGATCTCAAAATGAAGCTATGGAATTGGTTGATGAAGATATAAACTAGTCGCTGGCTAGATTCACAAAGGAACTACTGAAAACTGGTTCCTGCATGAAAAGAAAAAAAATATTGATTCTATCTATCTATCTATCTATCTATCTATCTATCTATCTATCTATCTATCTATCTATCTATCTATCTATCTATCTATCTATCTATCTATCTATCTATTCTTCTATCTATCTATCTATCTATATCTGTCTGTCTGTCTGTCTGTCTATGTATCTGTCTGTCTATCTGTCCATCTATCTATCTATCTATCTATCTATCTATCTATCTATCTATCTATCTATCTGTCTGTCTATATGTACCTGTCCATAACTGTTTAAACTCAGTATGCTGCATGCCTCTGAAAATAAGATGACCATAATTCTTTTAGCAAATTATGCAGTGAAGGCTTTTGATATGTTGAACACGGTGTCATAGTGATATGATTTAAACCATGCTATTTTCGATATGCATTTGCTTTGTTCATTTGCAGCGAAATATGAACTGCCTGAAAATAATGCACTCACACCCGATTGATATGGGCCAGAGGCCTAATCGATAAACCAGTGTTCAGTGTTCATTGTGCTTGCGCAGGTTCAAGATTAGCTTGAGAAGAGCAAATCTGCTTGCAGCTTCTAGTCCATCAAGCTTTACGGTAGAAACTGACTGTTGAGGAAGATGAAGCAATGAGAAAGAGATGGGCACCACCCACAGAATGTGACCTCAATGAGAAAGAGATGGGCACCACCCACATAATGTGACCTCAGTGAGAAGAGATGGGCACCCCCTTATGTGACTCAGTGAGAAAGAGATGGGCACCACCCACATAATGTGACCTCAATGAGAAAGAGATGGGCACCACCCACATAATGTGACCTCAGTGAGAAAGAGATGGGCACCACCCACATAATGTGACCAATGAGAAAGAGATGGGCACCACCCACATAATGTGACCTCAGTGAGAAAGAGATGGGCACCACCACATAATGTGACCTCAGTGAGAAAGCGATGGGCACCACCCACATAATGTGACCTCAGTGAGAAAGAGATGGGCACCACCCACATAATGTGACCTCAGTGAGAAAGCGATGGGCACCACCCACATATGTGACCAATGAGAAAGAGATGGGCACCACCCACATAATGTGACCTCAATGAGAAAGGATGGGCACCACCCACAGAATGTGACCTCAATGAGAAAGCGGTGGGCACCACCCACATAATGTGACCTCATTGAGAAAGCGATGGCACCACCCACATAATGTGACCTCAGTGAGAAAGAGATGGGCACCACCCACATAATGTGACCTCAGTGAGAAAGAGATGGGCACCACCCACATAATGTGACCTCAGTGAGAAAGAGATGGGCACCACCCACATAATGTGACCAATGAGAAAGAGATGGGCACCACCCACATAATGTGACCTCAATGAGAAAGCGATGGGCACCACCCACATAATGTGACCTCAATGAGAAAGCGGTGGGCACCACCCACATAATGTGACCTCATGAGAAAGCAATGGGCACCACCCACATAATGTGACCTCAGTGAGAAAGCGATGGGCATCACCCACATAATGTGACCTCAATGAGAAAGAGATGGGCATCACCCACATAATGTGACCTCAGTGAGAAAGAGATGGGCACCACCCACATAATGTGACCTCAGTGAGAAAGAGATGGGCACCACCCACATAATGTGACCTCAATGAGAAAGGATGGGCACCACCCACAGAATGTGACCTCAATGAGAAAGCGATGGGCACCACCCACATAATGTGACCTCAGTGAGAAAGGATGGGCACCACCCACAGAATGTTACCTCAATGAGAAAGAGATGGGCACCACCCACAGAATGTGACCTCAATGAGAAAGAGATGGGCACCACCCACAGAATGTGACCTCAATGAGAAAGAGATGGGCACCACCCACATAATGTGACATCAGGAAAATGTGAAGTTGTACTATCCGGGTTTCCCGTGACCTCAGGGCTATGAGAAATCCACTTCAATTTACTTGTGTGTCTCTTTCGTTTTGTGTTTGTTTGTCTCCCTGTTTTTCAGTTTGTCCATTCAGTCTTTGATCCTGGTGACGTTTATTGGGCCTGGAGCCGTGTTGAGAAATCAGAGGTAACCGACCTCAAAGGGAAGACAGTGGAGGATGTTAGTGAAAGAGCCAGGTACAACGATGAAGCGTTGTCTGTAGGAGAGCTCTGTAAAGGCCTCACAAGGCTGAATGTCTTTGAGAGGTGAGCAATGGACGCATTGTCAACAGCGGCTGAGGACGTAGATGAGAGAGCTATAGACAATGATGAAGTTTTGTGCGGAACCTACAGTAGCAGAACTGTGTGAAGACTTCACACGGGCTGTATGTCTTTGAAGGCTGAACTGTGGGTGTATTGTCAACAAATGCGGCTTTTCTTTTCTGGCGTTGAAGGTCTGTGGACCAGATCGATCTTGGAAAGTTTTTTGTTTAAACTGTCTTTTCATTGTGAATCTGTCTCTCTTTGTCGGCAGCTGTTTGTGGATGTCAGTAGATCTGTGCCCATAGGCCTGTGAAATGTTTGTGCTTGTAGCTAGTGTGTTTGCATCTCTGGCTTTCTGTGGATGTGTGTGTTGGCGAGCGACTGTGTGTTTTGTTTCTCTCTCTCTTCTCTCCTCTCTCTCTCTCTCTCTCTCTCTCTCTCTCTCGTTTGCATCTCTGGCTTTCTGTGGATGTTGTGTGTTCGCGAGGTGCGTGTGTGTTTGTTTCTCTCTTCTTCTTCTCTGTGACTCTGTATAGATCTTGAATTGTGAGATATGTGTGCTTGCGCGTCGCGCGTATGTGTATGTGTGTGCATGTGTAACTGTAATATGAATTATACATTTTGTGTGTGTGATTATATATTATATATATATTTATATATATAAAATGTGTGTGTGTGTGTGTGTGTGTGTGTGTGTGGTGTGTGTTGTTTAAGTCCCTGTTTGTCTCGCCTTCAGACAGAAGGAGAAAGGACTAGATGGGGAATTCATTCACTGACCTCTTGCAGTGTACTTGGGTATAGTAGTCGATATGTTCAGCTGCAGCAGGCCGTGTGTTTAGGTTCAACAGTCCTTATGTTTAGGTGCAGCAGTCCTTGTGTTCAGGTTCAACAGTCCCTGTGTTTAGGTACAGAGAAGTCTGTATATTTCCTCGGTTTCCTCAGTTCAGAAGAAATTGATTATTGATAAGACCATGTAAAATCAAGCATGCATGACCTGCTTAGCAGGAATACATATCATCTCATTGTCTCCCGTGGGAATGCCGGGGGCTCTTTCAATATCAATAGCGTTCCCATCTTCTAGATATTGTGTGCTAGAAATGTCTTCCTTTCTGTCACTCCAGTCCGCGTTGTTTCTCCTTACTCCGTTGCTTCCTGTGATCGCTTCCTTTCTCACGTTCTGCCTTGCTGGGCCATTCACTAGCATGTTTTACATAAAGCCTTTCATCTCCTCTATCAGGATTGATTAGGGGGTACATATATATCAGTTGTTCTTTAACCCTTTGACTCCCCACACCCTGTCCACCAACTGCAAAAACATAACCCTTTGACTCCCATTTCCTATCCACCAAATGCAATATCAACCCTTTGACTCCCGCGCCCTATCCATCAGCTTCGTGTCGGAAGCTGGTGGATAGAGTAAGGGAATCAAAGAGTTAAGTTGTTGCTTTGCTAGCATGGTTGACAATGGAGGATGTTGGTGGACAGGGTGCGGGAGTCAAAGGGTTTAAAAAGTATGAGCTACTTAAGGGCCATTCTATGCGCTGTAGGCCAGTTTTTATGTACGTTATAGTGTCCTTATTTGTGTTTGTGTGTATTTGTATTCAGATTTGTTCTTGTAATCCCTGTGGTAATAAACTGGGCGGAATGGCCAACGCCGGGGTTGGATTATTTATGTGAGTGCATTTCTGTGTGATGTGAACTTGCTTTTCCGTGTTTTATTTTCCAGAGTTATCGATGTGTTTAGATTGTGTTTGTTTGTTTGTGTATGTTTGTGTGTGAGTGAGTGTGTGCGTGTGTGTGTGGTGTGTGTGTGTGAGTGTGTGTGGTGTGCGCGCGTGAGAGAGAGAGAGAGAGAGAGAGGGAGGGAGGGAGGGAGATGGTTATAGCCCTTGTATAGCTCTGTGCCTTCGACTGGGCTTTATGCAGTAGTAATGATGATAATAATCATTGTTGATCAAACGGACATCCACGTGGTCATACTGGGAGATGGGCACTTTACGCTGTGCATATCCACGTGGTCATACTGGGAGATGGGCACCTTACGCTGTGCATATCCACGTGGTCAGACTGGGAGATGGGCACTTTACGCTGTGCATATCCACGTGGTCAGACTTGGAGATGGGCACTTTACGCTGTTCATATCTACGTGGTCAGACTTGGAGATGGGCACTTTACGCTGTTCATATCTACGTAGTCAGACTTGGAGATGGGCACTTTACGCTGTGCATATCTACGTGGTCATACTGGGAGATGGGCACTTTACGCTGTGCATATCTACGTGGTCAGACTTGGAGATGGGCACTTTACGCTGTGCTATATCCACGTGGTCAGACTGGGAGATGGGCACTTTACGCTGTGCATATCTACGTGTCATACTGGGAGATGGGCACTTTACGCTGTGCATATCCACTGGTCAGACTGGGAGATGGACACTTTACGCTGTGCTTATCCACGTGGTCAGACTGGGAGATGGGCACTTTACGCTGTGCATATCCACGGGTCAGAACTGGAGATGGGCACTTTACGCTGTGCATATCCCACGTGGTCAGACTGGGAGATGGCACTTTACGCTGTGCATATCCACGTTGTCAGACTGGGAGATGGGCACTTTACGCTGTTCATATCTACGTGGTCAGACTGGGAGATGGGCACTTTACGCTGTTCATATCCACGTGGTCAGACTGGGAGATGGGCACTTTACGCTGTTCATATCTACATGGTCAGACTGGGAGATGGGCACTTTACGCTGTGCATATCCACGTGATCATACTGGGAGATGGGCACTTTACGCTGTGCATATCCACGTGGTCAGACTGGGAGATGGGCACTTTACGCTGTGCATATCCACACGGTCAAACTGGGAGATGGGCACTTTACGCTGTGCATATCCACACGGTCAAACTGGGAGATGGGCACTTTACGCTGTGCATATCCACACGGTCAAACTGGGAGATGGGCACTTTACGCTGTGCATATCGACGTAGTCAGACAGGGAGATGGGCACTTTACGCTGTGCATATCCACATGGTCAGACTGGGAGATGGGCACTTTACGCCATGCATATCTACGCCGTCAGACTGGGAGATGGGCACTTTACGCAAACAAGGCCCAAACAACAAGGAGAAACGTGCTATTTAATTACTTTGTTACCCCCAGGTTGGCTGACACTGGTGGATTCACTCTGACAGAAAGTCCGCTGTTCATCCTCTTATGCCATCAAAGGAGGTTGGAGACAAGGGGGAAGAAACAAAATCGCAGGAGGCGGATGGATTGTCGGCGACAAACGAAAGTGGATGAATCCCCCCGTCTCACTATTAGCATTGTTACCCGTCCACAAGCAGACGTTTTTGTGGTCGGATCCACATCGCCAACAGAGGATAAGCTTTTGGACGTAAAGTATATTTGCGTCTCTGCGCAGATTTCTTGCCATCTGAGATTTTCTTACAGGGATGTGGCAGTCAGGTCGTGACCGATTTAATGATCAGGTAATGTGGTTACCTGTCCTCCTTCCATCGCCCTTGCCCCCCCCCCCCTCCACCCTTCCCCTTTCCAGTTCTCTCCGTTTGTTGTCATCACGGGCAATATTCTGTACTCTCGTCAAGTTTGTTGATACGTAGAATCAATTAGTGTAATGTTGGCCCATCTTTTCTGTTGTAAACATGAGGAGTTTTGTTTTTGAATCTTTAGTCTGTCAGGCTCGTTAGTAATTAATTGTCTCCCCTCTTTTCTGTGTCGCTCTCTGTTCCATCTCTTCCATCCGCAGGTCCGTTGTGTGTGTGTCCGTCCATTTGTGTCTGTGTATGTGTCTTTGTCTATCTCAGTGTCTCTGTCTCAGTCTTTGTTCTGTCTCTGTTTGTCTGTCTGTCTGTCTGTCAGTCTCTCTCTGTGCGAAACTCATTCAGGTTCCAAGACACCGTGCCGAGAGCTCTTTCAGTATAAATAGTCTATAATAGAATTACCACCTCCTGGAAGATCTGTGCTAGAAATTTCCTCTTTCTGTCACTCTTAGTTCTGCCTTGTTCTTCTTCTTCTTTGCTGGTCCATGCACCTGTATGTGTTCGATATTAAAGTCTTACGTACTTTCTCTTAGGATTGATGATGGGGTACATGCATTTAGTGCGGTTTTTGGCTGTAAGCAAATGTAATGTGCAGAAGCAATTTTAGGTAATAAAGGCCCGTTTTTATTTGTATGCTTTAGTGTCCTTAGTTATATTACCATTTGCATTCAGGTATGTTTTTTTAAAAATAAAATTCCCTGATGATGAATTGGACGGAGTGATCAACGCCAGGGGCATATCCGTAGATTATGTGCACGAATGCATTGATATGTGTACTTCATTTTCTTTTTTATATCTTCTGTGAGGTATAGTGTACTTTATTTTAGGTACTTATAGCCCTGATACGGCTCTGCGTAGTCGGCTGGGCCGTAAGCAAAAATAACAATAACATTGCAATAACAGGTTTCAAAGATCCATTCCAGAATAACTGACGAACAAGTTCACAACAATAACAATAACAATAACAATAACAGATTCCAAAGATCAGTTCCAGAATAACTGTTGAACAAATTCATAGAAATAACAATAATATAACAATAACAGGTTCCAAAGATCAGTTTCAGAACAACTGTTGAACAAGTTCACAACAATAACAATAACACTAACAATAACAGATTCCAAAGATCAGTTCCAGAATGACTGTTGAACAAATTCATAGAAATAACAATAATATAACAGTAACAGGTTCCAAAGATCAGTTTCAGAATAACTGTCGAACAAGTTCACAACAATAACAATAATATAACAATAACAGATTCCAAAGATCAGTTCCAGATCACCTGTTGAACAAGTTCACAACAATAACAATAACAATAACAGGTTCCATAGATCAGTGTCAGAATAACTGTTGAACAAGTTCACAACAATAACATAACAATAACAGGTTCCATAGATCAGTGTCAGAATAACTGTTGAACTAGTTCACAACAATAACATAACAATAACAGGTTCCAAAGATCAGTTTGAGAATAACTGTTGAACAAGTTCACAACAATAACAATAACATGACAATAACATAACAATAACAGGTTCCAAAGATCAGTTTGAGAATAACTGTTGAACCAGTTCACAACAATAACAATAACATAACAATAACAGGTTCCAAAGATCAGTTTGAGAATAACTGTTGAACCAGTTCACAACAATAACAATAACATAACAATAACAGGTTCCAAAGATCAATTCCAGAATAACTGTTGAACAAGTTCACAACAATAACATAACAATAACAATAACAGGTTCCATAGATCAGTGTCAGAATAATTGTTGAACAAGTTCACAGCAATAACAGTAACATAACAATAACAATAATAATAACAGGTTCCAAATATCAGTTCCAGAATAACTGTTGAACAAGTTCATGGCAATAACAATAACAATAACAATAACAGGTTCCAAAGATCAGTTCCAGAATAACTGTTGAACCAGTTCACAACAATAACAATAACAATAACAATAACAATAACAATAACAGGTTCCATAGATCAGTGTCAGAATAACTGTTGAACCAGTTTACAGCAATAACAGTAGCATAACAATAACAGGTTCCAAACCAGTTTACAGCCATAACAATAACAATAACAGGTTCCATAGATCAGTGTCAGAATAATTGTTGAACAAGTTCACAGCAATAACAGTAACATAACAATAACAATAATAATAACAGGTTCCATAGATCAGTGTCAGAATAACTGTTGAACAAGTTCACAACAACAATAACAATAACAATAACATAACAATAACAGATTGCAAAGATCAGTTCCAGAATAACTGTTGAACAAGTTTACAGCAATAACAATAACAATAACAATAACAATAACATAGCAATGACAGGTTCCAAAATCAGTTTCAGAATAACTGTTGAACAAGTTCATAACAATAACAATAACAATAACATAACAAGAACAAGTTCCATAAATCAGTTCCAGAATATCTGTTGAACAAGTTCACAGCAATAACAGTAACAATAACAATAACAAGAACAATAACATAACAAGAACAATTTCCATAGATCAGTTCCAGAATAACTGTTGAACAAGTTCACAACAATAACAATAACAATAACATTAACAGATTCCAAAGATCAGTTCCAGAATAACTGTTGAAGTTCATAACAATAACAATAACAAAACAATGAAAATAACAATAACAATAACAGATTGCAAAGATCAGTTTCAGAATACCTGTTGAACAAGTTCACAACAATAACAATAACAATAACATTAACAGATTCCAAAGATCAGTTCCAGAATAACTGTTGAAGTTCATAACAATAACAATAACAAAACAATGAAAATAACACTAACAATAACAATTTCCAAAGATCAGTTTCAGAATACCTGTTGAACAAGTTCACAACAATAACAATATCAATAACAGGATCCAAAGATCAGTTTCAGAATAACTGTTGAACAAATTCACAACAATAACAATAACAATAACAATAACAATAACAGATTTCAAAGATCAGTTCCAGAATAACTGTTGAACAAATTCACAACAATAACAATAACACTAACAGTAACAGTTTCCAGAGATCTGTTCCAGAATAACTGTTGAACAAGTTCACAGCAATAACAATACAATTAACATAACAATAACAGGTTCCAAAGATCAGTTTCAGAATAACTGTTGAACATGTTCACGGCAATAGCAAGAATATAATAATAACTGGTTCCATAGATCAGTTTCAGAATAACTGTTGAAGAAGTTCACAACAATAACATAACAATAACAGGTTCCAAAGATCAACTTTAGAAAACTGTTGAACACGTTCACAGCAATAAAAATAACAATAACAGGTTCCAAAGATCAGTTTGGGAATAACTGTTGAAGAAGTTCACAACAATAACAATAACAATAACAATAACAATAACAATGACATAACAATAACAGGTTCCAAAGATGAAATCCAGAATAACTGTTGAACAAGTTCACAACAATAACATAACAATAACAATAACAGATTCCAAAGACCAGTTCCAAAATAACTGTTGAACAAGTTCACAACAATAACAATAACATGACAATAACATAACAATAACAGGTTCCAAAGATCAATTTCAGAATAACTGTTGAACAAGTTTACAGCAATAACAATAACATAACAATGACAGGTTCCAAAGATCAGTTCCAGAATAACTGTTGAACAAGTTTACAGCAATAACCAATAACAATAACAATAACAATAACAATAACAATAACAATAACAGATTCCAAAGATTAGTTTCAGAATAGCTGTTGAACAAATTCACAACAATAACAATAACATAACATAACAGTAACAGGTTCCAAAGATGAAATCCAGAATAACTGTTGAACAAGTTCACAACAATAATAACAATAACAATAACAATAACAGGTTCTAAAGATCAGTTTCAGAATAACTGTTGAACAAGTTCACAACAATAATAACAATAACAATAACAATAACAGGTTCTAAAGATCAGTTTTGGAATAAATGATGAACAAGTTCACAACAACAATAACAATAACAATAACAATAACACTAACAATAACAATTTCCAAAGATCAGTTTCAGAATAACTGTTGAACAAGTTCACAACAATATCAATAACAATAACAGATTCCAAAGATCAGTTCCAGAACAACTGTTGAACAAGTTCACAACAATATCAATAACAATAACAGATTCCAAAGATCAGTTCCAGAACAACTGTTGAACAAGTTCAGGCTAGGCCTGCAGGAATCGATAACAAATCACGTAAGGGAGCAAAGGTCTTGCACATCATTATCACCCCACAGAGAAGTTGGGAGTCACGGACATATTTGACCGCAGCCCCAGTGTTGTAGATCACCCTCACGGACTAATTTGATGATAGGTCTGTCTGCCAATGGCCATACCTCTGGCGTGCCTTTCATGCCTGGGTTAACATAGCGTAAGGTAGCGTAACATAACGTAGCGTAGTGTAACCTAACGTAACGTAACGTAAAGTAACGTAACTTAACACAGCACAACACAACACAACACAACACAACACAACACAACAGAACAGAACAGAACAGAACAGAACAGAACAGAACACAACACAACACACAACACAACACACAACACAACACAACACAACACAACACAACACAACACACACACACAACACAACACAACACAACCAACACAACACAACCAACACAACACAACACAACACAACACAACACAACACAACACAACACAAACACAACACAACACAACAACAACACAACACAACACACAACACACACAACACACACAACACAACACACACACACAACCACACAACACAACACAACACAACACAACACAACCACAACACAACACAACACAACACAAACACAACACAACACAACACAACCACAACACAACACAACACACAACACAACACAACACAACACAACACAACACAACAAACACAACACAACAAACACAACACAACACAACACAACACAACACAACACAACACAACACACACAACACAACAAACACAACACAACACAACACAACACAACACAAACAACACAACACAACACAACACAACACAACACAACACAACACAACACAACACAACACAACACAACACAACACAACAACACAACACAACACAACACAACACAACACAACACAACACACACAACACAACACAACACAACACAACACAACACAAACAACACAACACAACACAACACAACAAACACAACACAACACAACACAACACAACACAACACAACACAACACAACACAACACACACAACACAACACAACACAACACAACACAACACAACACAACACAACACACACAACAAACACAACACAACACAACACAACACAACACAACACAACACAACACAACACAACACAACACAACACAACACAAACAACACAACACACACAACAACACACACAACACAACACAACACAACACAACACAACACAACACAACACAACACACACAACACAACACAACACAACAAACACAACACAACACAACACAACACAACACAACACAACACAACACAACACAACACACACAACACAACACAACACACCAACACAACACACACACACAACACAACAAACACACACAACACACAAACACAACACAACCACCACAACAACACACACCACAAACAACACACACACAACAACACACACAACAACACACAACAACACACAACCACAACAACACCACACAACAACCACACACAACAACCACACACCACAACAACCACCACACACAACAACACACAAAACCACACACACCACAACCACACCACCACCAACCAACCACACAACACCCACCACAGTACCGCGTAGCATAGCATAGCATAGCATAGCATAGCATAGCATAGCATAGCATAGCATTTATATGGTGCCAAATTTTGACACAAGAAGCAAATCAAAGCGCCCACTATGCACCGAAGCAACCACCCAACAACGACCAAAACTCCAGGGCCCAAAGCACACGCAAACTCCGGGGGGAAGACAGAGAGACAGAGGGGCGAAAGAGTGTGTAGATTTAGAGAGGGGAAATCACTGCTGGGCAAATAGGTTGGTCTTCAAGCTAGACTTGAAGGAAGAAAGAGTTTCGTCATCATCAGTTGCCTAGCCACATGGCGTTGGCGATTATACACTTCCATCTGCCTCTATCTCTTCTTGCCTCAAGCATCTCTTCCACCTTCCCTGTCTTCAGCCACTCTGCTAGGCCGTCTAGTATCTTCTCCCTGTGTCTACCCGGTGCTCTCTTTCCCTCCAGCTTTCCTGTTGTGACCAGGTGCTCCAATCCCCTTCCTCATAAAATGGCCTATAAATGTTGCCTGTCTTTTGCTGATCTTCCTTATGAGTGATCTACTTGTGCCTGCCTCCATCAAGACTGTCTCGTTTGTTTTCTTTGCTTGTCCATGGAACTCTCAACATTCTTCTGAGAAACCACATCTCGGCTGCCTCAATCTTGTTCTGGCTTTGTTTGTTGACTGTCCACGCCTCGCATCCGTACAACAGTATTGGTTCTATATAACATTCAAGAACTCTCTTTCTGATGTTAATTGACAGGTATTTGTTGGTAAGAATGCTTGTCATCTCTGTGTAGATATAGAGAGGGGAAATCACTGCTGGGCAAAAAGGTATGTCTATAAGCTAGACTTGAAGGAAGAAAGAGTTTATAACTATCAAACAGACGGGGAAAGATGGTTCCAGTTGTATTGACCAGACACAGAAAAAGAGCGGCGACCGACTGCGATACATTTGTATTGAGGAATTTGTAGACAAGAAGTATCAGAAGCGGAACGTCAAGATTGTCGGTGTCATTGCTTCGCTGGCGACTTTTGGTGGAATGATGGAGTGGCGTTCTTCATGCCACGAGAAAAGCTCATGGGTGGGGTAAGATGGTGATAGGAAAATGGATGCATGGTAAATGGTGTGTCGAGGAAGCTTAAG